>OX376372.1:75764265-75944265 GCA_947369275.1 Nemotelus nigrinus
TTTTCTCTTTTATTTTTAATGTATGTCAATTTTACACTTCACTTAGCCTATTGTGTTTTATAATTTTGGTGTTTAGTAAAGTGATGTGTATTGTTTATTGTGGATGTGTAATATATGTGTTCCCACACTACTCCCCCCAAGTCTCAGGATGACGCTGAGGTCGAGGAGGCGGAGTAACGTGGTTTGTTAACCTTGGCGACTGCCTGTACGAGCCATGCCGAGATGGACGATGGCCAGCTCTCGGGGCCCGTAAACAGCGTGCTCACAAGGCTGAGGCAGTCGCCAGTAGCGTTGCCGAGATGGTGAATGACCAGATCTCGGAGCTAGTGGCTGCCGCCATCGGTTGCGGCTGTTAAAATGGCCATGGCGACTGCCTGTACGGGACCGAGATGGTCGATGGCCAGCTCTCGGATGCCGTATTCAGCGCTACCGAGATGGTCGATGGCCAGGTCTCGGGGCTGGTGGCTACTGATGGCGAATGGGGGATGTATTGTGTTTTTCAAATAAAATATTAGTGTTGGGTTCTTCCCTATGGGTGTGTGTGTTTTTTTCTGTTTGTTTGTTTTTTTTTAAATTTACACCAACAGAATTTACACCTATACCATTTCAAAACAATCTTTTTTAAAAACTTAATTCAAATTTTCTTTAATATCACTATCGCTGTGTAGTATCCAAGTTTTATCACTTTTGTCAGTGCTTCATAGAACAGCGTCTGTTCAATACCATGATCTATGCCAGTGTCATGATGTTCTTGCTCTTCATTGCAGAATTTCGTTATGATAACCAGTAGTTTCTTGTTATATTCTGGGTTTTGTTCCATTAGCAGTTGGAGTAGATCATTGTAGTATGCTGCGATTACTGTTGTACCCTTGTAGCCTTTTCGCCCATTAGTACTGTGCTTGATACTGCCCTTGTTGATGCGCTCGGTGTTCCGCTTTTTGCTGGACTTGCTGTTGGCTGCTACTTTGTTTGTTGCCTTGCCTGATGCTGCGCTTGTTGTTACGCTTGTTATTGCGTCCGCTTTTGAACTTGTTGCTGTTTTTGAAGTCATCTTCGTCGTCGTTGTCGTCGTCTTGGCTATCGAAATCGTTGTTTTCGCGATTGTTGGACTCCTGGTTGCAGCTACTGCGATCATACTTCTCGTCAATGGATACGAGTTAATGCGGAGTTAACGACCATGTCAGCAGGGTCTTCGGTTGCACTTTACTCACCATATCAGTATGACCTTCGGTTGCAGCTCTACCAAATTTTAGCAGCAGTATGTTCGACTTCAAGCGATTTCAGGGTAGCAGCGCCATCATTTGTGACCATAACGTCACCGATATCTTCATTAAGCATTTTATCTCCTTGTTAGTGTAGTTTGGAATCCTAAAATTTCCATATCTTCCTTCCTTCTGGTATCTTGACTAGTACTTGTGTGCGTCGAAATTAACACATGTAAAATATTGAAATTAATTTAAATAATTATTATAGTTATATATCAGCTTGCGCGAACGTCGCGGGGCATCAGTTTTGAAAAATTTATACTTCCATAACATTTTATTACTAAAAAAGAAACACACGTCTTAATGTTTTTATGAAAATATATATTCTCTTTAATTTTTAATATATGTCAATTTTACACTTCACTTAGCCTATTGTGTTTTATAATTGTGATGTTTAGTAAAGTGATGTGTATTGTGTATTGTGGATGTGTAATATATGTGTGCGCACAGTACTAAACAATGATAAGGCAGGAGAAATACGGGCGAAAACAGATGATAGCGAAGTATTTAGTGCATTTCTAAAGGAGGAGGAGAAATAAAATAAATTGCAAATACCCTGAGGATTGAAAGCAATAGCGTCATGAATGTGCTTAGCATCAGAACCTGAGGAAATGGACTTGCGGAAACGGATGTAGGCCCAAAAGGATTTTTGTCGATTAGAAAAGATTGAAGCATCGATGCTCAAAAAATAAGCAAGTAATTGAGCACTCTTTTAGCTTCAGAACGCAAACTACGAAATTTCTGAAGATCAGTCCTCTCCAGCTTTTCACGAGCTTTTTCTTAAGATTTAAGAGCATCAGAGACTCTCAAAATGTACCAAAGAACATCATTGAATTTAAGAGGACGAGGGATCGAAAGCGCAAGATAAGATTAGAACAGAAAGAGTAGAACTTAGACAACGCACAATCAACATCCTATGTTTTGAAAAATGAATACCAAATTCTAAGACTGATATCAGATTACATTTTTTGATAGTCAGCTTTATAGAAGTTATAACGAGAGATAGAAGGACATTTATTCCTTGCTTGGAAGTTAAGGTCAACATCAACTAAAAGTGAAGGGTGATTAGGGTCAGGTTGCACATATGGAAAAGGAGCAGGAAAAAGAGAATCTAAAGGAATGCTAGAAAGAACTAAATCGAGTTTTTTTATGTTTTTATTATGTAGTCATTTGAGAACAAAAACAAAGAGAAAGAAAGCAAGAAGACACAGCTAAGAGTTGACTATTGGATCAAAACTCCACAGTAGACATGTTGAAGTCACAAAAAATTAAGAAGGAAGTTGAAGGAAATCGGGAGAGAATGAAGCTAGAAAACCCAGCGAGAAAATGTTCGTACGTGGGGCCAGAAGAATAACAAGGGATGTAAATACGAAAATTAATAAAACGTACAACAATACATTCTATAGGAGAAGAAGGAACGAACTCGACACAGAGTGCTCCAGGAAGAGTGTTACGGATGGACATTAAAAGACCACCACCATCAGCTTTGTAAGAAGCAATGCGATCACGATATTTCCGCAAAACGGAATTACAATGCTCTATTCCGAATATTGTCGATAACCCATGTTTCCGTGAAACAGATCATATGATGAATATCAAAGTAGAAGCAAGCAGAACTTCATTAAGTTTGGTTCTCAAACCGCGGACATTTTGAAAATAAATACAGAGTGAAGAATACCTACTAGTTAGTCATGAAATATTTGTTTAAAGCTTTTTGGCGTAGTCTAAACTCTTTAACGAGGATTCCAGCAGGGCGAAACTGGAGCGCAAGTACGTTGTAAACCAGCAGGTACAATTATCTTGAATGAGGCAATAGCTCTATCCTGTAAATTGTGAGGTGTGAGTTTAATGCAAGATAAAATGCTAGGTGAAAAAGCAAGCCTATACGTAATAAATTTCAAAATGTAGGTGCATGAAGATTAACGACGCGATGCTGCGTTTGTCGTTTACGTTGAGCTTGAGGTTTAGTTTGTGCCTGTATACTCGGTGATTAATAAAATTTGTCTAAGTGAAAGGGAAATCATGAAGAGTATATATAGGGAGCTAATTGGGGAGTCAACAAACTTAAATCGACTCATCATCACAACGGACGGAGCTACGTCTTGTCTAGGAAGGGGATGTGCGTTTATGTGCCATAACATAACAAGGTTAGAAAGTTTAGATTAAGTCAGGAAGGTTCTATAGTCAACGCGGAATATGTAGAGATAATTCAATTGAAGAAGTCCTGATCTTAACTGACTCAAATGGAGCGTGCTTAGAACTTATAAAGAATTCACTCAATAAATCGGTCATTAATGACATTTATAAAGCATGCAGATCTGTGCCTAATATAGAAATAATAGCTATGTCGATACCAGGACATTGTGGTCTAGAAGAGATGAGTAGAGTTGATGAAGGGGATAGATTAGGAATGATTGAGGGAGAACCCTATAACAATAAATATGAGTCGGATGAAGCAATAGAGCAAATTACCGATTTAATAAACAATGAATACAGAGAAGAATATAGGAGGGAAGTAAGGAAATATAAGCAATGCACTTGCTATAAGGCGTATCTTAGTGGGAAAAATAAGCTTTGGTTTAAAAATTTAAAATTAAAAAGTAAAATTATAAAACAGCTGAATAGGCTGATAACTAATAAATGCTACAATAACTTAAAATTATTCAAAATGAAAGTAATAGATAGCCCCAACTGTGCTGCAATTGATTTGGTAGATGACCTAGATCATCTAATTTTCCACTGTTAATCATTAAGAAACCAGAGACTGGACTTTGAAATATTCCAACCTTATAACGGTGTAGATTCGATATTAATGACTAATAATAAAAAGCATATCACTGAATTGGGAAAGTTTCTTGAGTTGGCAGATTTGAATTTGTAAACAATTGTAAAATATAGATAGAAGTTGAAAAACGTAAATTCATATCATAAATTTATCTTTATTTAGACTTGTTAGGAAGTCATTAAAAATAAAAAAATTAGCCTAAAATAGGTTGCTTCGTAGAATATAATAATTAAGGATAGAAGTTAAACCCAACTTTATGGGTGTTGTCGAACCCGATGGCTGATGCGAATCGTTATAAGCCAACCCTTTCCTCGTAAAACAGGAATTAGTACTCAAAAAAAAAAAAATACTCGGTGAGTTGATTTGATACAGATCCACATGTGGCACCGACTCCGCTGATGTATGAACAGGCCGAGCTTGAGTCATAGGCTGCCGCAGCTGGGCCTGATTTGGTTGTATATAGTTGTTTTGGCTGCAAGTGCAGATTCCAACTGTCAAAGGACTTGCAGGATAAACAAGTGAAGCGGGAGATCAAATCGTAGTTACATCATAAACCGTCAGCTAATTTTGCGAGGACGGACGCTAGATTATTGTAAATGTGAGGAGCTGCATGCGAGAATCCTCAAGCTGGTTTTTAAGTGAGTTAAAGAAACTTCAAAAACTGACAAGTTGCGAACATTAACTCTAAATTTTCCAACATAAATAATAGCCTTGTCCGATATATGTATGGTCTAGCCTCAATCACCCGTATTCCGGATGTCGTGTCGACGACCGTCACGTCACGTCGATCGAAAATCCCGATTGTGTAACTGCATCGACGTGACTCAGTAGGATTGCCACACTGATGTCGTTGTATGGGGAGTAAATTGTGAATTGATGCTCATGTAAATGAGTTATTTTACAATTGTGATGGTATTTTTCCTGTCAAACACGACATTGATATAGTGAAATCCTTAAGAAAATGGAAGAGGTTTGTTATTTAGTAAACGAAATGAGTTTATTTGATAATTTGTTTAATTCGGAGGAGGAAAGTGAGGAAGGAGCAGTGATTATAAATGGTTAATAACGCCATTGATATGGAAGATAATTTAGATGTCGTTTCTATAAGAGAAAGAATTTCGCAAAGATTATAATAAGTAACAAAAAATTGCTACACTGTTTAACTTTTTTTTTAATAGTTGTAAAACGAATGCTTGGGATGTAAAATAAGTAAAAGTAAAGAAAAATAAATCATTTGCCCAATTTATAATCAAAAGTTACAAATATTCGTGCGACTCTGCACAATCAGTGCATTCATTTCTTTGTCCAATTTAAATAAACAGTGAGGTATTGCCCTAGGAACATGGCAGCAGACTTTCTGTCTTAAGTAATTGTATGATTTATCAATTTTGAAAAAATGAAAGTAACAAAATATGCATCACTAAAATAGTAGGCACTTATTTTAACATATAAATGATAGTTGAAAAGATATCGATCTTATGTAGACTCAAGCTTAAGTTTGAACACCATTTTTTTTTTTTTCTAACACACGTTTCAGTTTTAATTTTTCCACCAAAACTTTCCTTCTCCAATAAATGTTTTTTTTTTAATTCGTATTTTTCTCGCTTTTATCTTAAATTTTCACTGCTGATCTTCAGTTGTTGTTTTTAAATAATTAAGTGTTTGTGGTATACCGTGCAGTTTCTTTTGTTTTGGCATTTATTTGCTACTGTAAGGCAAGATGTCTTTCCAGGAGTTGAATGCGCCTATTTTCCCTCAAACCTGTTTTCATTCGAACCTTACGTTGTCTTCGAGGAATTCCTGCATTATCGCCATTGCTTGTAAGTTCCGACACTTTCGACGTTGACGCTTCAGAATCTGTCTCGGCGATTACTGAAACCGAGTTTCCGAACGATGAATTTTCCAAGGCCTCCAGATACTCCAGGTTGGACGAAATGGAGTCCTTAAATCCAAATTTGCATCCAGGAGGATTAAACGCTGCGCCCAAACTTAATATGGATAGCACTCTGTCTTCTTAAGCAGAGAATAAATGCAATATATTTGGTCCACCCACGGTTGATTTTACTGACAATTTACTCCTCGATACATTTAACTAAAACCCATACTTACATTGTCGCCGCTTTGCGACGTTTCGCGAGAGTTTCTTTTCTTTTAACGTCTTTTGTGACGATTGATAATTGCAAATCAATTAAATACTACTAACGTTAATTACTACGGCCCGTACCCATACCATTACCTTTCAAAACATAAGATTCTAAAAGAACTTCGTTCGTTCTTTTTTCAAATCTCCGACACACATTTTTCGCTTTCCTCCTTGTGTCACGGACTCAGCATTGATCGACGAAATCTGTCGATCGACGTGACAACTGTCGATGTAGATCGACATCCACAATCGCTTTTTCATGTGTCGACAGTAAATCGACGTCGGCGTGACGTGACGTGACATTCACAATCGGGGTGAATAACTTTGGACGTTATATTATGGTCTTCGCCGCTGTAGTCATGTTTGCTCATTCAGAAAATATTTCAATATCCGCTGCATAGTCATGATAAAAATTAATTCGTAATTGTTTGCCTATAGATTTATTAGACAAAATTCCTTGTTTTATACCATCGCCTTCAATATCGGTATCAACCGTTGTTAAATAGTTTGGCTACTGAAAGACAGTTTATTTATTTCAACCAAACAAGGCGTACACAAATAAAAAACATTTAAAATTAATGTTTGACAATTTAAATACATTTAAAATGAACATATAATAACTGCGCGTGTTCGCGCAATGGGCGAACTAGAGCTATGTTCAAAGACTTCGTGGCCCATAGGCTTTTGAATTCCTTCTCACGTCGTGTAATGAATTCCAGCTGTTTATTAGCATTGCTTAAGACTCTGTCATATTGTAAATTAAAATGCAGCGTTTTATTCAAAGTAACCCCAATGTCTACGACACTATCAACAGTATTTAGAGAAAAATAATTGAGGCGGTAATCAAAATATAAATTGCTGGTTTTCTGGCGAAATGACTTGACATTAACTGACCTTAATAACAAGTTTATTTTTTTTTGCATCACTGGTCAAGAGATAACATTTGACATTAAATGAAAAGTGAGTCCGATTTCATTTAATTTTCATGTACGTTTTCAGTTCATCTGCATAGAAAAAGTGGGGAATGCCTGATAAATCTTCAGAAAAATCCGATATGAGAATTTTGAACAAAAGACGTCCTAAGTGACTACTACCTTGTGGTACACTGAATGAAACTTCAATTTTTTGAATAAGCTACTCTGAAACTTTACGTTCTACGTTCTATTTGAAAGATAAAAGTCTAACCATTTTAATAAGAAACCGGAGATTCCAAGTCTTTAATTTAATTTGAAGAATATCATGATCAACACGATCAACGGCTCTGTGATCTTGATTTATTGAAAATTAAATGCACGGGTAAGATAAGTGGCTCCATACATTCAAGTATGAAACTAGGAGGTAGGTAGTCAGTACCAGGACTTTTATTGATGTTAAGATCTTTGATGGCCTTAGCGATTTCCTCTGTAGTGAAATACATTGGTCGGCGAACAGATCACAAATTTCACGAGGACTTGAAGAGCAAGAGTTTTTTTTTGTTCATCGAGGTCGAGTAGCGGAAGTTTTCCGTTTTTTTGGTTTTGTTTGGTTGATGGTTGAAGACTTTCGCATTGGTTTTAAATTGCAACGAAGCAGCGAAACCAACGAACTGGTAGCTAAATAGTTCAGGAATTATAGCGAGCAAGAATCGAACCTATCACTGCCATATGCAAATTAATGCCACTACAATATTGTCTTTCGAAATACAGGCTGCTATTATATTTCAGTCCCATTTTTTAGCTCCTCTTTGAAACTGCTATTTAGAAATAGCAGTTGGTATTTGCAAATAGATGGGCATCAAGTGTGATGGATGTTCGGTCGTACCGCGGAGCTAACTGCGACTCCGACCATCACCTGGTGAAAACAACATACCGGTGCCGAATTTGCTCAGAGCACCAACCGAGATTCAGCCCTCCCAAAATCTTCGCTTTTGAGAATCTGCTGAACGATAATACGGCGCAAGCATATACGACTGCGCTGGAGGGAAGAATTTCACCAATGCTGTGCGACTCCAGCAACGTAGGTGTCCACGAGTTCTGGGAAGAGCTCAAAAATACAATCAAGATTGTGGCAGAAAACGTTGTGGGATACAAAGCCCGACGACTGCGAAATGAATGGTTTGATGAAGAATGTAGAAACTCACTTGACGCAAAAATTGAGGCCTACAGACAATGGATCCAACGTGCGACCAGAGCCAAAAAGGATAAATATGACGAGCTACGGCGAATATCCAATAGAATAATAAGGCGTAAGAAACGGAAATACTTTCACGAACAGTTGCTGAATATTAATGTCAACCTAGTTAGTAAGAACACCAGACTAGCGTACAGAATAGTAAATACTATCAAAAATAGCTACCAACCCAGGACAAGCCTATGTAAGGACACAGGTGGAAGTATTATCAGCGACACTGAAAGTATTAGCAAATGATGGGCGTCCTACTTCGAAGAGCTTCTGAATCCGCCATCAAACATCCTGGCAGCAGAAGCTGAGCTCCGTGATGTTACCGTGGATCAACCCACACCGACACAAACCCCGACAGTAGAAGAAGTTGATCTGAGAAGGAACAAAACCCCGGGCGCTGACGAGATTTCTGCTGAATTACTGAAGTCTGGTGGGGCGGGTTTATTAAGTGCGCTACTTCAACTACTGCTGCGAATATGGGAGACTGAGGTGATCCCAGACGTCCCATACATAAAAAGGGTGTGAGAATTACAGAGGCATCTCCTTAGTTTGTACGGCCTACAAAATTCTGTCAAAATTCTTGGAGAACAAAATTAAGCCGTTCGCGGTAGAAATCATTGGCGAGTATCAAGGCAGTCTCAGATCTGGTCACTCCACTATCGACCAGCTCTTCACGGTCAAGTTAATTTTGCAAAAGTGCTGGGAATACAACGTCGACGTATACCAAATCTTTGTCGACTTTAAACAAGCATATGACAGCATCGACCGAGGCGTACTATATAGCATCATGCTGCAATTTAGGTCCGGATCCAGAACAGACTGTGTTTCGAACCTCCTGAAGACAGCCGAGCCGTCGTCAGTGCAACATATTTTAATTTGTTTTAGGAGATTTTCATCTTTTTATTGCCCTGCGTGCCTTTTCACAACCGGCTAGCTCAATCCGGCGTGGGTTGTGGGCCAGAAAATCTCCTACGTGCTACGGCACGCCGACAACACAACATTTAGAACCAAATACAATTAATGGAGGAAGGAAAAGTGGAGGACAGGATGGAATCTCCGAAGGAATCATTATTTCGAAAGATTTACTCCAAATTCATTATTTTATAGATATATATTTCATGCAAATAAAATTAAAATTTAACAATAAAAAAAGAAAACAGTAAAGATTAATAATTAGTTGATCTAAAGACACAAACCAAAACTACAACTAAGAAATTAGAAGGTGAGAAAAGAAAATAAGAATAAATTCTGTAACTATTTGGGTGGGTCAGTTTCAACCCAATCCCGGCCGGAACCAGTTTACACAGATCATACAGATCATTTTAACATAATAATAATAAACCAAATAATATGAATAAAATAATATCAATAAATAAGAAAGTAGAAGGATATCAACTAAATAAATTGAAATTGTTACATAATCCACCCGGATCGTGAAAATTAAATAAATAATAAAATATAAGGAATAGAAATTTAAATTACTAATTATGTGTCCTTTCTGATAATTTCATAAATCAATATTGGTTATTTATTTTCTACTAACTGAATTCGAAAAAAACTAACGAAAAAAAAATAACGGTACCAATTCAATTCTCTTTACGCTTTCTTTCGTTATACGACAAACTATTAATCAAAGGCCACTTCTAATATGGACAAATCTCTTTTGACGAGTAGTACTTAGCTGCTCAATTCATCCGCCAAAACACCGCTCACCAACGCAATCTTCACTTGGATTCATCATTTTAATAAGAACGTTCACACAACTCCTCGTTGTTCTGTGTCTGGAGGTTGCGTACACAGAATTCTTCATTGTCCCTCGTTTTCACACATTTGCCAAGACCAAAAACTTGCAAATGAATATGAATTGCTCCAAAGAACGGCACCCACGAATTAGAAAATATCTCTGAGATTAAATTTTGTCGGTCGTTCGAGCAATGCCAGTATATCACATTTATGCGGAAGAATATTAACTTAAGAAGAATATTAACTAGCGTTCACATTAATATTCCATCCGTTCGCGTTTTCCACCAACCGAATACGGTAAATCTTTACTTTCACAGATTCAAAGTCATCCAACGTATCTTACAAGAACCTACTCCAGCCGCACAGCTTCCGAATTTTTGATTAATAGTTTCGGTTGCTTATTACAAACAATCAACACAGTACTTTCTTTCTATGTTTTCACTATTTAAATTCTCACATATAAGCGCGATATTCAGTTTCGAACCCAATTTCAAACTCAACCTCCTCACTTTTCAAAATATTTTCAAGTTCGTATCTTCCACCAAAACGCTTTCAAATTCAAATTTTACACTTTGCAACAGTCTTTTCAAATTTTTAACTTCTCTTCAAGTTCCAGCACTCCCAATCCATTCTTTTCTTTTCCCCGAAAAAAAACTGTTCACCCCCAAATTCACCTTGCTCTTCCGATTCTAGATCCGAACTGTCTCTCCACTTTTCATTTTCCAAAAAACCCGCTACCGCCGTTGTTCAGCTGGGTCATCACCCTCCAACCAGCACGCGAACAACTCCCGTTGCCGCCAGATCACACAGCTGATTCTCGCTTCGCTGCATATCAGCTGCGAGCATGGCAAAGAACCGGCGCAATGCAATTCAACATGAGGCAATCAGATGCATTGCAAAGCCTGTTTTAGGTGACTATGCAAAGCATCCGACCGCCACATGATTGACGGCGTGCGTGTGCTGGTGTGCATGGCATTAGTGCGAGGCTGTTTCGCAACAACTGACAGAGCCTTTTGAAACTCTGGTTCGCCTGAAGCAGGGCGATGGAATAGCGCCCACCCTCTTCAACCTGGTACTTGAGTTTGCTTCGGGCAATGAACCTGAACACCAGCGGTACGCTACTTTTTAAGTCCACACAATTGGCAGCGTACGCGGACGACATTAACATCATGGTTCGAAAACTGACGGATGCAGAAGCACTACTGCATAGGCTTGACACCGCAGCAAAAGAAGTTGGACTACGATTCAACGAGGACAAAACGGAAGTTATGATGCAATCTAGGACAAGGACGCCAGCGCACACGAACATCAACGTAGGAGACCTTAGTATCAAATTCGTGGACAACTCCGTTCACCTGGGTAGCAGCCTATCAAATGACACCAACGAAACTGACGAAATCAAGCGACGGATACAACTACCAAATAAGACGTTCTTCTCGGTCCTCCCCATTATGAAATCGAAGTATGTGCACAGAAAGGCTAAGCTCCGCGTTTATAAAACTATCGTAAGACCTGTGCTGTGCGAAACGTGGACCCTGACCCAAGCCTCCGAAAATATGATCGACACTTTTGAACGGAAAGTTCTTCGGCGGATTTTCGGGGCTTTTCGCGACCGAGATGGATGGTGCATCCGGTACAACAATGAGTTGTGCGAACTTTATGATGAGCTGGAAGTCTCCAAAGTCGTCAAACTTCAACGGATACAATGGGTAGGGCATGTACAACGCATGGATGACGATCACATATCAAAACCGGTCATGAACGGAAGACGAGTCGGCGGAGCGAGACTAAGAGGAAGACCAAGAGCTCGTTGGGCGAGCTCAGTATATGCAGATGCCGAGTAACTATTGGGGTTCCAAGATTGGAGGACGCGGTCATCTGACCCAGATAATTGGGGGATATCGATCCAGGCGGCCAAGGCCCAACGCCGGGCTGTTGTGCCACGATGATGATGGTGATTTGCAAATAGTAGTCGCTATTGCTATTTCAAAATAGCAGTTGCTGCACGATCACTTTTGATTTGTAGGTGCCAATGGTTTGATTGCTTGGTGCACTTACTCGATCGACTGTGTGTCACTAAAGGTGAATGAAGCTTGCACCAACTTCAATTTCGAATACTTGAATGAGGTTGTTTTGAAATTTTTTTAAGGTTCGGTATTTCAAGTCATTGGCTGCCTTTAATAGGCGGTATGCATTTTTTCGTCATCGTCAGTCTATTTTATCATATTCTCGTCAAGAGATTAATGGATATATCTTCCTGATATCTCTGATATCTCTCACTCTGATATCTCTTTCTTGCGGCATTGTTTCGTGATCATAGTGTTTAGGTTATTTTGTGGATAGCTCTATTAGTACTGCTACAACAGTTTATTATGATATCCTATGTAATGTCGTAAACTGCTTTAATAGCTGGTCGTTGCACCAGTTACTTTGAACGATTTCACTAAATTTCCCACTCTATTGTGAATCCATGGCACGATTTTGTTGTTGTTTTCAATGCTACTAACCTAAACAGAACTCTATAGGATTGCGTAAAAATGCACCTCTTCATAAACTCAACTTTTATCTTCATAAATCTGATACCCCATAATTTCAATGAATTTTCATTTGAAAGTTCATTGTTTTTATTTCTGGATTGAAGCTGCTTACAATCGTGCACAACATCGTGAAGTCATGACATGTTCAGAGTCTGACAACAACAAATACCGTACAAAAACACCACTTTGAATTTTCAATAAATTTTCTATCATTTTAAATAATAATCAAAAATTAAACATAGTTTATCTAAAATATTTTACCTATAAGTCCTTAATAAGAATATATGTTTTAGTGTGACATTGATCCTAGAACGGCAAAATATCTTCAAAATTTCCGTGAAATTCTGGATGGAGTTTTCAATCCAAACCAAACTACTATAAGGACGACCACCGACAAAGCAGATGGGTCTGATGAGGTATGTTTTTACTATTTTATTTCATCAGCTTTCCAGAGTTTTTACAAACCTATAAATTGTTCTAAAATCCTTTAAAAGGAAAATCCAGAAGGAACTGATGAAGAAGATGAAAATCGCAGCAGTACGAAAGAAACAGAAACTCAAAAACGTGGTGATGTTGATATATTACAGGCACTAGTAGAGGAATCAGAAGAAGAAGGAGAAGAAAATAGGGCAAATGGTGAAAATGTTACTGAAGACTCACAAACCATTGTTAGTGATTGTCAGGTTGCAAATCGCAGCGCAGAAGCAGTAGAAGATAAGCAATCTGAAGAATTAGTTGACGAAGCTGACGTTTCAAAGCAGCACGAAATTGAAACAACTCCACAAATTGTGCCAGGCTGCGAGGAAGAAACACAGTCTGTGCCAGTCGAACAGCAAATGACGACTACATTTGGAAGGAACAATTCCACAAACTTACGGTACTTGAGAAAGTCATTGAACGTGCTTCAAAGGAGCATAGAAGAGCTGTCGCCCAAAAAACGAAAGTTACGAGCGGTAGCGAATACTAATTCCGCCCAGTCGCGAAAAAAATTGCAAAATATTTCACGCACAAAAAATTGTGAGCAGGACCCAGAACGTGGAAATCGATCAGCTGACAGTAACAATGCATCTAAATCAGAAGAAGAGATTTGTCATACGAAATCTTCAGTGGATAATCATGAATTCACAAAGAATGATAAAGCAAAACAAGTGGTGGAAGAACGTCAGCTCGAAAGCGTAGAGGAAGAAATTAACTTCGCTGGCCAAACTCCCATGCGAACATCCGAATCCAGTGATTTAATCGAATCGCTAGTGGTATCAGAGGATGAAGTATCCGAATCTGACGAGAATGTGGACACAACCAGCAGTATTGCAGATAGTGATGTTGAAGAGATTCAAGCATCGCCTCAGCAGGTACGTTATGATGTAATCCAACTTTTTAGATGTTTTCGTTTTATATACAATAAAAATTAGTATTTAATTAAATTGATTCGAATTTCAGACGCTAACTTCGACCAGGAGTAAAAGAATTGCTGAGAGAACGAGTAAATCACAGGTGAAGAACGTACTAAATAAATCAACATAGATTTCCTACCTAAACTCGTTAATTCTATACTTTTAATGATTGGTTTTTATTTCATTCCATTTGTATTATTTTCTTGAGTTCTCATGCAATGTTTAAACATTTACTATTTATTGCATAAAACCTTCCATGAAATACATACTAGTCAAAATCATTTCTGCACCGTTTTATTTCGTACATTTGACAAGTCATTCATCAAACATAATTATGAATTGTTTATATGTTTATCTCAATTTTTTAGTCAAAGACGGAGAAAAAGAACGAGAAAAAAAATCCACCTGTTGAATCAATTCAAGAGGAAAAGGTAACTTTTAGGTACATTCTGTAGTTAATGTAGTAGAACCATATATTCCAGACAAAATATTCATCAACAACCGGAAAAGAGAATGTGCAGCAAGGTACATCGAAACGGCGCCAACGTCTTTTCATGTCACCAGAAACGGAGAAAGGTTCAGGTTACATTTCAAGTCCTTTGCGTAAACAACCGAGAACCAATCTTCAAATTTCAGAGAAACTAAACAAAAAACCCCAAAAAGAAACTAATTCCCGAAAGAAAGCGTCCGAAACCGTAGAACAAAACTCTCCATTAAAAGAAAGGGACTCGAGGAAAACTCCTGCATCGAAGAAAAAGAGTGTTTCCGGAAAGGACTCAAGCAAAACTCCCGTTTCGAAACAAAAGAGTGTTTCTGAAAAAGACTCGAGCAAAACTTCAGTATCGAAAATTAACTACACCGTAACCTCTGATAGGAATCCGCATCAGACGAGGAGCGCTAGTAAGAAGAACTATTTACTCAATACTATTCTTACTAGAAAGAAGATATCGACGGATATATCACCTGTGAATCAACGTCTTCTCGACACTATCACCAATACTTCGCGTAAAATGCAGCTAAGCAAAGAGAAGACCAAAACAGACTCCATTTCAAGTAGCGAAACCCAAGATAAATCAATTGACATTAATTCAACTAGTTCTTCGGCGACGGTCAATAAGAAATCGAAGAACACAAAGGAAACTGAAAGCAAAGTAAAGGGAAAGTATGATGAGAAGAATAATGAGAAGGCCACACAATTGAAGAAAAGTACTGAAGGTGAAAATACAACAACTTTAAACGAAAATAAAGCATCTCGAATACCTGTTAGCAGCAGGATGTCTCGTTCACAGGCAATCACTAGAGCGAAATTTTCACAAAAGACAGTTTCGCAGGCAGGGAAAAAATCTACGCGGCCAGTTCCCGTTAGAAAAAATAAGTGACTAATGACTGTTTTACTAGAAATATAGGTGTGTAAAAATATTTAAAATATGTTATGTGGGAAAATTTGTACTAGAGAATATCAAAAAGTTTATTTTTCATTGATTATTTTTTTACTGACATCACTAAACTTTTCTACCGTGTCTGCAGGATTCATTTTAAAATGAAACGATTGTGGCCACAAAACACGGCAGAAACTGCCGCAGAGGTGGCCATGCTGCATAAGAAAATTAATATTGTCCAGAGGTGGCATCTTTTGAGTGATTAGTACTTAGAAGTTTTAATACATATAGGTATACCTTATTTATGGTTTATATTATGTACAAATATTGTTTTTTTTTTTAAATTTAGAATTCAAACAATGTCTTTTCAGCAAACTCCGCTCACATAGCTGAAAAGATGTTGATTAAATTAGAGTTGGTTTTATTTGAAATGATGTATATTTAAATTTGGTGTTAAAGTGTAAAGGCTGAACTATAATGGAATTAAGTGAGCTGAAATTGACTTAAGGCGGTATTCCGGTTTATCACGCGATAATCATTCATTATTTCAATATGAATTTTAATACATAAAAATAAATACTCAATGGATATGGTTTTATTTCGCGTTTATTGCAGGATTTAAACTTTAGAAAAAACTTGTATTTCAAAAAAAAAGTTGAAAATTGTTGTTGCTATGAGGGCTTGAAGTTGACCTTTGAAAATCAATCTTGGCAGGATTGCGTCCGTTTGAATTATCTGAAATTAGCAAATGAGGTGTCATTTTACTCAGGAAAATACGCGTTACAAGATGAACTACGCTTATCAATATCCAATTATTCGTTAAAAAATGGCAGATGATAACAAATTTTTTTTCTAATTTTTCCGTTTTTATTTTAGTTTTTTTATTAAAAATTATAGTTAATTGTTTTGTATCATCACAATCGTAGTTCAGCTTTTTCCTTAAATCATAGCAAATAATTTGATATATCACTCATTAAATTCTGTAAGACCGTTTTCGAGAAATCTTGTCAAGAAGTTGAGAAAAGATGGTTTTGAGAAAATCGCGTTTAAAGTTTTATCTCAAACACTCTCGCCTCAAGCGTGCCAGGGATTTTCCAGAGATGATAGTGGTGGAAATGCGAATAACTTCAAAACGAAAACAGATACTGCGATAAAATTTTAAAGCAAGATTATATGATCATAGTGGAATAAGAAAATGCAAAAAAAAAATTTTCGATTTTTTCAAACCGAAAGACCGGAATACCCCCTTAAGCGGATGTTCGAATACATAGAAACCAAAGGGCTTGACCATAATGTACTTCTTGGCCGGTTTCGTCCAATTCAAGCCACTTAAGTGAACTGCGAATAGGATCGTACACCAATTAAGTCAAATTTGACATCGCCAAAACATCGCCCATAAGAATCGTTTGCAGTTCAAATTGCCGAAAAATTCAAACGTATAGCTTTTGGTCTCGTTTGAGCAGGCATTTATTTATTTAATTTAACTTGGATAGTACTTTTAATTTAATTTTAATTTGGCTTGGATAGTATTTTCACATTCGTTCCAGCAAGTCCATTATGGGTAAATCAACCAATTGGGTGAACTTTTCGTTCATTTTCAGTGTTCACGGGAAAATTCAGAAAACCTTCGGGAACTTATTGACTACAACCATAGATATAAGAAGAATGGATACGAAATGGGCCCAGAGAAATGAAGCAATTTTCGACCTCTGGTCGCAATGTGTTTGTGTAAAAAAACAACAAATTTCATTCAGAAAAGTTGATGTATGTATTTGGAAATTTGTGTCCATGTATTGTTTTCCCCGTTATCCCAACCACCCCGTAGATCAGATGGATTGAAATGAATGTTTACTAGAGAGTCTACAGCGCTGAGGGGTGGTGCGTGTGGCATTGAGGGGAAAGCTGTTTTACAGAGAGTAAAATTGCATGTGTAGTAAAATTGCTTCATTCACGTACGGGTTCATGCATTGTGATTGCGTGTCCATTCTTTATATGTCTATGACTACAACTAAATTAACTATAATTACTCACAGTTAGAAAATGACACAGTCAGGAAAGTAAGGAGGCTACTTGTTGCCCCCCCCCCCCCCCCCCGTGCAAATTTCCAAAAAAACAATTTGCTTATATCCCCGGGTGACCTATCACCACGGGGTATATGAGGTTTCACTCACTAAAAAAAGAACCATCTACAAGCCCACGAAGATCCCAGTCGCACTGCTTCTACCCGGTCGTGCTACAAAAACTACCACAGCTTTCCATTATTACTACTTGCAAATAGTTCTGGCTACTCCCAACTACTCGCGCTCTTGTTCCCGAGTAGCTCATGAGTAGTTACGCCTTTTTTGCGGTGAGGTGGCTATGTAATTGTCAATAGGTAGATTTCGTTTTTCCACGGTTATGTTGAATGTTTTCGTAGTTAGAAAATTAGAAAAAGTCCTCATAATGAGTAGAAAGTTATAAGAGATAATTGTCTGTTAGTTGCTTTTATATTTTCTATTGATGGTGGTAGTTTATACTCGTTATTTTCTCCCTTTATTTTCAACTACAGTAGTCCCTCGACTTACGTCGGAGTTAGGTTCCGAGAATTTGCGGCGTAAATCGAAAACGACGTAATTCGAGGGTAGAAGGAACCTCAGGCGATAAATGTATGAACTTTCATTTTTTGAATAGGAATGTATTTATTTTTTAAGTTTGTACATAATTCATTTTTTTAAAAAAAGTCGTGGGTTTTCGTCTACAGAAGTTTTATTTTCGTATACAATTGCGTATTTTGGCTGTTACTTGCACCCTTCATCAAGTGTCTGTACACGACTACACGTCAAATTACAAATAGAAATGAAAGGTCTGTTCCCGTACTATGATTAATTGCGATTAATCGCGATTAATTGCAATGAAGCTCCGTTTTATGCCTGAATTACACTCGACGCAGCGAGGCGCAGCCATCAGTGACCAAGCGCAGCCAACGAAATCGCCTGGTTACACTGCAACGTGACTAAGTGTCAGTGATGTAGAAGAATTTTCAGTTGATGTTAGCGACATCTCTGTATCCGCCTGTAGCCTTCTCATGAATAATCGGACGCTCCTTCATTTGGGCTATCAGCATCTCTATTGACACCTCGTCATCCAACACTGCATCTTTAATTGACTGCATTTTGAAATAATTCTTTACAATTTTTTCAATCAATGTGAATACGAGTGTGGAATTCAACGACTCACTTTACCCCTGATTTAAATCAGTTACCTAATCAGAGCTAGGTGAACTCAAAGCTTGGTTCGCGGGCCTTCGTCCGAACTTGGATTCGAATCAGGGATCCCACAAGCAAGAAGTCAGTAATCTACCAACTAGACTAATAAAGTATTTTAAATTATTATATTCAATTTGCTATTAATTATCTTTCAAATTTGCCTTTAACTATATTTTTATTTTACTTTTAACTATCTAAGCTATTACCAATAAAGATTGTTTTCGAATTCCTCAAAAAATTTGTAATATAAAATCAACTCTACATTTTCGCATACATTTCAAATCCCGCGCGTTTCTCAAGTAATTACAGCTGATTGCAACTCTTCGCTGCGACAAAAGTTGAATCCATTTCGACTTGAGTTGCGCCTGGCTGCGCCTGGCTGCGCATAGCTGCGACTTGGTGTGCTCGCTGCTGTGGAAAACCCATATAGTCAACTCAACTGACAGCTTGGTTGCGCCTGGCTGCGTCGCAGTGTGCTTCAGCGGTTACTGAAAACTGAAAATTTCCCCGCTTTCAGTAAATTTCAGTAGGGTCTGAGTGTCAAACCATGGCTTTCATGTCAAACGGAGTAAATATTTTCAAATGTACGCGGCAAGCAACATATTTTTTGCGTAATGTTGCTATGAAGGTCGAATATTTTTGTGGCGATAATTTATTACCGCTTAGGATGACTTTATAATCACTATTGTTCTCCCAAAAACCGAAAACTGACACTTTCGGTTGTCAATTTTCAGGAAATACAATGAGAGCGTTCCCGTACTTTTCATGAAATTCCCCACCACATGATTCAGGAAAATTCAGTAAAATTCAGTTACTGAAAGTACGGGAACAGACCTGAAGGCAACAAGTAGCAACCGGAATACGCATTTAAAAAACTTACGAAGAAGAAAATAGACGTCTTTCTTTAAATATGTACAAATATGTTCATATTTGACATAAAACACTACAAAGCAACACATTAATTGTTTTCATCTACAGAATGAATAGCCTCTATTTCTACTGTTTGTGGGTTGACTGGTTTACTGGTGAAGAAGGTTGAAATTCGCGTTTGGGACAAAGTTTGTTTTCTTTTTTCTTCGAGCAACTGCTTTGTAATCGTTGACAGAAGTGTAGACTTTGTTTGAAATTTCTGCACTTCTTAATTTTTGGGGATCATTTTCTTTGAACATTTTTATATATATGATTAGTAACGCTTTAGGAGAAAGATTATTGGTTTCAAAATATTTCTATATTGTCGGACAGAAACATTGATCAAACCTATCACGAAATATATTAGAAGTAACCCAGGCCTTTTTGTTGCACCTCCAAATAACCGGTAGATTTTCCTTGCATACATTTTTGAATGTCCTTGGATTTTTTGATTGATAAACAACAAGAGGTTTCAGTTTCAAATCACCTGATGCATTCCCTCCAAGAAGCAAAGTAATCCTGGATTTTTCTGCCTTAAAGCCAGGAGCTCTTCTTTGAAATGTTATTGAGGGCATGCGTTTCCAATACAGGCCTCTCTCGACAGCATTAAACACCTGCTGTGCGCAATATCCTCTATTTTCAATAATATCATGTAAAGTGTTTGGAAAGACCTTCGCTGCGACATAGTCCGCACTAGCCGCTTCATCTGTTACTTTTACATTGTGAATTTTACTTCCCTTCTTGAAGTTTTCAAACTATTCATTGCTGGCAACGAAAGTGTCTCCTCGATTCAAGTTTACTTGTTCGAATAAGTTTTTGGCCTTCGCCTTAATATTTAACGTGATCATCTGCATATTTTGATGATTTAGGTATTTGATTCAAATAATCAACATTTTTCCCAATGCAGGGGCTTTTTTTGGTAATTATTGTACCACTTGCGGATGTCCCTGCTTTAGTTGCTTCACTTATTATTTTTCTATTGCTGATAATGGTTTGAACAGTTATTGGGAGAAGTCCTATAACCATTGCTATGATTTCCTTCATGACCTTCATCGAAACGTTTTAAAATTTCTAGTTTCTTGCCAATAGTCACCGTTTTTCGCATTTTCTTCGGGTATGGTTTCCCAGCAGAATGTTGTCCCTTATTTCTATCCATTTGATTGTTATAAATATAAAACTCAAATTGCACATAACACAAATCTGTTCTATGAAAACGGCAACGTAAGTCAAGGGACGAGCGACGTAATTTCAAGGATTTGGTCTCAAAATAATGAACGACGTAAGTCGAAAAAACGTATAACGAGGGAGACGTAAGTCAAAGGATTACTGTATTTTACATTTGAAAACTGCATACAATTTGACAGGTTAGAGTTTGCTCGTATGAACTAAAGCTGCAGTTACAATCAATGCAACACAACTTTGTTGCACAACAAAATGAGTTTGAACGGCCATGTTTGAACCAATGCCTTCTATATGTACGGGCCGTAATGCAGAATGGTGACGTCAGAGCATCGGACCAAATGTCGCGAAAAACACACGTAGTCTTATGGGACGTCCGCGGGAAAATGTTAATTGTACGGGTTATGCTAAAGTGAGTTTAATGAAAACTAAGTGGTAACATGCGAAACAGTGCTAGTGAACAGCTTAAACACATATTAATGCGGTGCGTGCGGCATAATTAGAAAAATTCGCGACGAAATGTTTATCAGGTGTTGTTAGGTTATGTGATGTTCCGTGTCGATTTACTATCGCGATACAATTGGTCGATACAAAATGAAAGTTATGGCTAAATATTATTATTATAACGCGTCCACGCACAAAAAACTAACGTTTTATTCGTATTTTAGCTAAAAAACCGCATGTGAAATCTCGGTGTGTGTCGGCACTGCCTCGTGGAAATGTAAAATGGTTTGACGCCATGACGTCACATCGACAACGATTACGTAGCCTGACGGCCCGTACTTCTAGAAGGCATTGTTTGAACCAATGCCTTCTAGAAGTACGGGCCATCAGGCTACGTAATCGTTCTCGCTGTGACGTCATGGCTGTAGGGAATTTGACATTTCCACGAGGCAGTGCCGACACACACCGAGATTTCACTTGCGGTTTTTTAGCTAAAATATGGATAAATCGCTAGTTTTTTGTGCGTGGATGCGTTGTAGTGTTAATATTTAGTTATAACTTGCATTTTGTGTCAGTCAATTGTATCGAAAGTGAATCGACACAAAACACCACATAACCTAAGAACATCTGATAAACATTTCGTGGCGAATTATTCTAATTATACCGCGCGCACCGCATTAATTTATGTTTTAACTGTTCACTAGCACTGTTCCCCGGATCTCACTTTGTTTTCACTTTACTCACTTTAACACAACCCGTACAATTAACATTTTCCCGCGGACGTCCCTTAAGACTATGTGTGTTTTTCGCGACATTTTGGCCTACTGCTCTGACGTCATCATTCTGCATTAAGCTTGAATTACATTGAAATGCAGTGCAGCGCAGTGCAGTGCAGTCCAGCGCGGTGCCGAAGCAGTGCACGCATTGCAAAGCACATTGAAAGCAGTGCAGTGCTCTGACAATGAAAGTCAAATTAATTTGTGGATGTTTGATAATTAGATTTTCTGCATCTGTTTTTCGTCCATTTACAGTTTAATGCCTGGAACGGAATTTCCGCCTCAATTTAAATCGTTTTTGCCCGGTCAACTACTCTCAAACGAATGTCAGCTGATGCAGTCTGCAGCGTTTTAGAAATTAGCCTAAACGATGCAGTGCAGTCCGCTCCACTGCACTGCACTGCAGTTAACGTGAATTGCCACATGCAATTACATGAGTTCTAAATTTCAGTGTACTGCACTGCACTGCACTGCAATCCAATGTAATTCAGGCTTTACGGCCCGTACTTCTAGGAGGCACTGTTTGAACCCATGAGAACGTATGAGAGCAGTTACAACTTGCCGCGCACATTTGAAAATATTTACTCCCGCCAAAACCATTTGACACTGACATATCTCTCGATTTATGGCATTGAGCTGCCATAAAATCAGCAAACATCTACAATGCACTGGCAATAGCGTCGTCTAGTTTGTTTTTGAAATAAAAAGAACTCCTTCTTTGCATGAAGGTAGTAGACAATGGAGTGGCCCTTCACATTTGAAATGTATTGGAGGGGACGAAACTACCTCACTCTTTGAGTATAAAGATATAAGATACTGAAAGACCTCACTAGACCGAAACCATGAGGTAAGGGAATTTAATGTCAATTGATCATCACGTGGAGAATTTGTTGTCAAGTTGATGGACGAGATGTTTGGTACAATTCGTAGGGGTAGATGCAAATCAGTGGTTTCAGTCTGGGCCACTCTAATATTTTACCTCCATTTTTTTTTGTCTTGACGTTTGACCCGTTTGACATATCCAGTGCTCTCATGCAGTGCCAGTGGTTATTTGTGCGTCAATTTTGTCCTGTTTTGTCCATTGCAACGCGAGTCGGAGCCTTTTCCCATCTTCACAAATAGTTTCCTTATTTGCGTATCTATATGCCTCTCACAGCAGAAGCCGCAGCTCAGCAAGTGCAAGACCGTTTGAAAGATTTACAAGGTCTCATTCACGATATCGACGAAGAACGCCGCAAAAATGAAGGAAACTTGGCGAGTATCGTGCGAGCCCAGGAAAAACTAAATGACGAACGAAACGCATTGCCACCACACAAAATGAAAGCTCTTTACAAAGCCGGACTACAAGATGCCGCAGCAGAAGAAGCTTTAATACGTCAGGCGTTGGCTAAAATTCATGAAATCCGGAATATCCGAAACGAGTGTCGGCTGCAGGCACGAAATGCCGGAAACAAGGAGGCGATTCGAAGAGTTGCGTTCATGAACATGGTTCAAGTTTCGGCGCAGACCATACCACTATTCATTGGTAAGCCAGGTGAGAAAGTTCCTCCGTTATGTGGTGCAATACCGGCAGAAAGTAACTACATCGCGAAACCGGGGGATATGGTGGCGGCACTTGTGAAAGGAATCGAATCGTCAGAAAACTGGATTCTAGCTGAAGTGGTTCAATTCTTGAGTGGTCAGAATAAGTACGAAGTGGTTGATATTGACGAGGAAGATAAAGGGCGTCATATCCTAAGCAAAAGAAAAGTAGTGCCGTTGCCATTGATGCGTCTCCATCCTGAGATTGATTCTCACGCTTTCTTCCCAAAAGGGACGTTGGTTTTAGCGTTGTACCCGCAGACAACATGTTTCTACAAGGCTCTCGTTAGTCAGATCCCACAGACTGCTAATGATGGCTATAAGGTTCTCTTCGAAGATCCAACTTTTGAAGAAGCGCCGCCAGTAACTGTGGCGCAGAGATATGTAATAGCGTATAGGCCAACGAAAAAGTCTAGTGGACTATCATCGACTTGACAACAGTATTCTTCGGATAATTCCATTGAAGATTGTTGAAAGGTGTCGTGTAAGGATCGTGTGATTTGATTGTAATTTAATTTGACAGAGTATAAATATACACTTAGGTTACATAACTGACTTATTAATATCTGCTAACAAATAGATGACTATTTTCAGTTGTTCGATCGAATGAAACCAAGTTTTCCTAGCTTCGACTTGATCGGCTAATCAAGTATTGAACTCGTTTTTAATTTTTTTTCTGCGAAGTTGAGGCTTTAATCAAAACCTATATATTTTTGTTTTGTCATTTATAAAAAGGTCAGACACATTTTATACTCGAGGCTAACCAATGTTTTGAGAAGAATTTAAATCTTGTGACTTTATCTTTTACTTTACACCAATTGCATACAACCATTGATCATTACATATTAATTTTTATTTGTATTGAAAGCAATTGGAGATAAATTTAATAATTGTATAATAAAGATGAGAATGCTAGCTATTTGCGTGCAATATAAACCAATAGCATTTTATTAAATGAATAATATAGCTAGAAATTTTGTTATTAAAGTTGGTCCTTCATGTAGAGTTGGCCCATCAGGAAAGCGTAGATTCTAAGAGAAAACGTTTGCCTGATTATATATTTAAAATGAAACCAAGATTGAAAATTTAATTAAAAAAAAAATATTTTTTAATCTTCTGGCAGATCGTTACATCGCTGAAACTCTATAAGGTTATCTTATAATAACAGTTGTCAGTTATTTTAAAGCAATTTGAAACGGTGAGAGGATTTCGCCCTCTAAATTTGAATCTGTACAATCGTTAATGATACCGTTGATATAGTGTTAATGTATTTCTTTTTGTGCACCAATATTCACAAAATATTTATCTTTCCTAGTTAAAACATCTTGCGATAGTCATTTTTTTTGTAATTGTATTCACCTGAGTAGTTGGCATTGCCTTTACTAAATGTTTTACTTAACATTTTAATGTCTAAGGATGGCTTCAGTTGAATATCCCATAGTCAGATTTACGAAGGCATAAAAATCATATTGAAAACCAGTCAGAAGAATCATAACTTGAGATAAGATGCTTGTATTTTGTCGATACATTTTTTTTGCCATTTTATCTTAAAATGAAGAAATAACTACAAAAACAAATAGCTTATTATTAGCTACTTAAATCTAAAAACTCCCAAATGATTTCATAATTCAGACATTTCATTCTCGCTACGATCCGATTTATATTTCTACTGAAAATCAAATAATCTCGGTCTTAAAAAAGCGAAATTTCGATCGACCATTATTTCACTACTTTGAACGTGGAAATCGCATGTGAGAAAATAATCGATATCTGTGCTGTAAATTAAACTTCCAGGATAGTGCATAATAGCAGTTTGCAGTAAATTAGTTTTTCTCAAGTTGGATCACTTGTTTTACGAATCAAGCGAAAGCTTTAACTGATCGTTGTAGCCAACATGGTCTTGGAACAAAGAATGTGTCTTCTCACTTCGGTGTCGGATTCTGTAAACGGTGAAGCATTATGGACACTAGCCATAAATTAGGGGTGCAAGCCACCAGTACCAATAGACAAGGAAGCCTAAAAAAACCAAAAATGTATAGGCTATATTAGGAGCAAAAAATCTGAAATAGGACGACAGGATACGCAACAGTGCGACAGTAAATCCGTATTTTAACTGCCGACTATAATATTGGTTTCTGTCTTCCAATGGAAGACAAATGTTATGTTTGACTGCGTCGTTCCTTATCTTGCAACGAAAAAGAAGCAAAACATTTTATAAGACTTTAATCTGCATCTTCAAAACAATAATAGGGGTGCCAAGAAAGAAAAAAGCTAATAAGGTAGGAAACGAGTAAACTTTTGTTGCGACTGTGTTAATTTTTTAAAGTTTTAAACATACTGTTTGGATAAGCTAGTTTCTTTTATTACGAAACAAAGTTAGATGAATGCATTCCAAGAAAGCATGAATTCATTCCACCAGTAGCTGGCGACTTCTCCGTTGAAGTCTTCAGCTACTTTTCTACATATATAAGTAGAAAGATTCAATGCGGAAAATGATTTGTGGTCCCAATCAGATAATTGTTGTGGTGAAAACCGCAACAGGATATTATTTTTAGCGAAAATTAGCGAAATAGTTGAATTCATTCTCGACTTTCAGTCAAAATTTCACATTTAGCCCACTGGAAGCGGCGCTATGATATCTGAAGTGGTAGTATGTTTCCGACGTTGGAAAAATGAGCATCGAACCAATATTAGGTTTTGTTTAAACTTGGTTAAAAATTTGCCAAAACGTTTCAATTGATGAACCAAGTTTATGGTGATGATAATTTATCATCATGAGTTCAACCGATTGTGTGCATATATGAGATGGCAAAAATCTCGTTTGGAAAAGTCAAAAACATAACAGAGCGTAATAGTATAGTCAATGAGGACAAACATATAGCTTAGGGTATGAAGTGTAATTAAAATTAATAACGATTGTACCTTCCCTTATACCAATTTTCAATTCTCTGGGAAGTACTAGGACGATATGTTTGATGATACGTTGATGCACACAGACCGTGCATACTAATTGAGGGATGGAGAGAGTGGAAGGAAGGAGGAAAAAAAGTTATTTACTTTTATGATTCAAGGGCGTTATTTACAAAGAGCTCGTTTCGCCGGACCAAACCGTTGATACAGCATTACGGGCTTAAAAGCCACCCAAAAGATTTGCACCAACATGCTAAAGGACATGTTTGCCGACGATCTAAAACATTCGTTCGCTACGCTTTTAGACCGAGCAAATTGCAGTATTGAGTCCGTAGTATAACTATCTATAAACTTTGTCATTCCACATTATCAATCTTTTATACTTTGCCGGCACACGACAATGCTTCTCAACTAAATTTCGATGCCGAAACTGAACGTGATAATCAAAAGACCATTTTCAAGAACAATACACAAACAGTGGGAAAGACCGCCAATAGCTAATTATTTTTATTTGCCGGGACTCAATAATTAATTTTGTCCATTCATTTCTTTTTGGCCATTGTGGACAGTTGAATAAATCGTTAATGTTTGAATTTTCAACAATTCATTTCCATGCTTAAATCCCTTTTTATTATAAACATTGCTTTCATTAGATAGACTTAAGCTTGTAAAGCTAAAATGCAATTATCTTATCTCGGCTCTATAGCTATCGTTTAATTTTTTTAAGAAATGTGAGAGTACAAAAAGAATTAAAATAGATACATCTAAAATCAACTAAGATATTTTGTGCTGTCTTAAGTTCAAATTAAATGCTTTAGCAACAATTTTCTTTAGTGTCTTAATACATATGCAAACATAATTTTGTTCAAACGTTGCCCAGGCACGAAGATATTCAGTTTTTTAACCATCTTGTAAAATTGTGTTTTTGAATTAAGATACTGATTATCGGAACTGACGATATTTTTGGCCAGATCGAAGGAAAAGTTTTTTTGGGTGATGGTTTTAATGCCCTATTTTAAATCTGAAAACCTGCTGGTAGCTCGTCATTATATAAACGGATCAATGAAGACTTTGAAGATTGAATATAATCTACAAGAGCGGAGGCTCTTCATAAACTCCTCAAAATTGAGTTTAAAAACTTTTCTTCTCCACAACACACAATCTTCAAGATTGCTATGTCACGCAGTGCATGCCAAAGTAATATATGAAAGTATGATATTAATTTTAGACGTTATATCATTGCGGTGAGGTGAAGGTCATAGCCATGCGTTTGAGTCTGCAAACTGGCTATAAAAGTACTGTTGTTTTTTGAGTGAGTGGAAAAGTCAGGTTATATCTTTATGTTACACAAAAAAGATTGGAATCCAAGACCAAGTCTGTGTCCCGGAGAAAAGAATGCCAAATCCCAAATTCTTCTATCACCTTTACATATTAAATTGGGGCTAATAAAGAACTTTGCCAAGGCTTTCAACAAAGATGAACCAGCATTTAAATACATCCGCAATGAATTTCCGTGTATATACGACGACAAATGAAAAGAGGGAATCTTTTTCAGGGCTTTGAAAAAGAGGCAAATGAGTCTTTTAGGGCAGGTCATGGTTGTATGGACTATAAGTGATGTGAAAATTATGTTGAGCTTGTGTAAAATCCCCTACAGAAGTATCAGCAGTTTGGCTGCGATATATCTCCACAGTTCATTTTCTTCATCTTGATTTTTTTCTATTAACTGCAGTGATGTAAGTGACAAACTTGGTGGACGATTCCATCAAAACATATCGACAATGGAAAAGAGATACCAGGGCCTATGGAATGGGTCAATAATAGGGTAATACTGCTGAAACTTGAATAGAGATGCCCCTGAAAGTGATTACAAAATACAAGCGAAAAAGAAGAAAAACCCTTGATTAAAAAGGTCCAATATTTTGTTGATATCTCTAATTTCTTAATTTCACGTAAAATGTTTTTTTGTTGTTCATGTTCTTTTAGCCATATTTTTAATATAAGAGCTAATTTAAAACAAATATTTGTATTTTCGTATTCAGGGACCCCAAATTAGTAAGTACACAGAAGGCTAAATTTTATGTATATACATATTCTTTTATGTATACATCTACAGGGTGATTCAGATCAAGGTGCTTTGGGGTATACCACGTGATTCCTTGAGGTATAGTTAGCGAAAAAAATTAATGGAATAAAAATTAATGGAATAGAGAATAGACAGAAGCTCTAGTTAAGCAAATTTCAACCATTGTTTACTGTGTAAAATTATTAAGGCCGCCTACACACGGAGTTACTCGAAAGAAACTGATTAGCAGTGCTGCCATTTTGGCATTTTGAATGCTAGAGCTGGCATTTTTTTGTATAAAAATCTGGCAGTCATCTATTTATAATTTTGGCATCAAGTTTTTCTCGATAATATTCCAACAAATATGCTCATTCCAACAAATATGCCGTTTGGGCTAGAGTATTCTGACAATTCAACCATAAATCAAACCGTTGTCGACCGATCAATTCTGAATTCCAAATGATATTTTGAAAAATACTCGTACAAATGAGCTTTAAATAAGAGAAGACAATTTAGATGTAACTGACGAGACTATTATAGATGTAGAATCAAATTGAGATATAATTTTTAAGCTTATAAATCGATTTTTACTCATTTTTACATATATATATATATATATATATATATATATATATATATATATATATATATATATATATATATATATATATATATATATCAGCAAAATGATTAAGGGAGATAATCTCTGGAATGGCCGATCCGATTGAGCTGAAATTTTCGGAGGACATAGATGTATATAACAGGTAGGTCCAAAATTCAGATATCTTCAACCTTTTGGCGGCGGCGGGCATTTTAGTGAATTTCCAGGCACTCCTATATTTCCAAGCAGTGTAAATTTTTGTCTAAAAAAAGTATTAGGAATAAAAACTTATTATGTTTTTAGTTTGTCTATGATAAAGAATTGGAAATTTTGAGCCTTGTGTAGGCGCCGAGTGCCTAAAAGTAGGCAAGGATTTGTTTTCAAATTTCGATTTGTCATAACTTCTAAGACAATGAATAGATCATCGTGAAATTTGTAGAACGTATTGATGTTAACTAGAATTTAACACACATAGGCAACTCTGTAGCTACAGCAGGCTCCTGAAAAAATATCCGTCAAATCAACGACCTTCCAAGTCAAATAAAAATTTCCAAAATTCCGCGGTAAACAAGAACGGCAACCCGTGATCAAACTACCTCTATTTTCAGCACTCAAAACTTCTGTTCACGAGAACTGACGATCGGATAATGCGGTCAATATGAAATTTACAGGACATGTTGATATTAACTAGGACCAGGTCTGATAGAAGTGATTTTGAAATACGGGCAACACTGTGGCAGTGGTGCCATTTGGAAAAATCGCTGAGAAAAAAAAACTGGTTTTTGGCCTATAGCTTCCGATTTAGCCATAAGATTTTAACAAAATTCACGCAGTAGGTGTACTTTACTCTAAGATAGATTTCAAAGGAATTTGGTTGAAAAATTAGTATAGAGTTGTCAGCTATGGCAATTTTTGTCTCCTAAATATTGTAAATTTGCTCAGGAAAATAAAGGTTTTTTCTCTATAAAAATCATGTGATGAGTGGATCTTCCTGCATATCTAATTCTGCAGGAATTTCGTTGAAAAAGCGTGAAAGGGCTGCCAGATGATGTGTTTCGTAATTTATTGACATTTCTTTATCGAGCGATGTTATCATAAAATTTCCAAATGGGAATGATCCTGCAATGACAATTTACAACAAATATATACGTTTCAAAAATTTAAAAAGTTTGAACGGTGGTAACCCTAAAATTATATTCCCTCCTATAACTTACAGCGCAGCCATTCAATCGAAACGAAATTCATAGGGTGGATTTAATACAACGTGAAGCAGCTATGGTGCTAGCACATGATTGCCAGCACCTGACAATTTCGCAAATATTGCACCAACAGATGCTTCCATTTTGTATTCATAAGCAAAGCATTTACAATAAAATAAGCAACCGATATTTAAATTTTCCGAGTTTTGTAAATTTTTCGGATGGCAGCCCCAGACGTAGTTTAATCGCTGAAACTTTCGATGATATCCTTGGATGAAAACGAAATTCAAAGGAAAGGTTGATTAAGCACGAGCATGTTATGGTAGATTTATTGCTGCTGTGTTGGACAAATGCTGCCAGCACTGAAAATTTTCATCATTTATGTTATAGGAAACGCTGTCAGAAAATGATTTTTGGTCCTTTGAGTAAGAAATGGTTGATATGATACTACAAAGAAGTGTATAACGTCTTCACAAATTTTTAAATCCCTCAAAGATAATTTCTTCAAAAATTAGCGGTTCTGATGGGCTAGACTTTTTTTTTTCATCGATTCATATATTATTTTCAAATAGAATTAGTTCATTTTAATGAAATAGCAAGTAATGAATAGTACTAATCAGTTTCGCAATGAATCACTTCCACTGTTACTAAATGGGACACCACATACGGTGCTATTGATCACTTACGCGTAGCTGACTTGTTAGTAATCAGCTCCAGGGAACTTAGCAGCCGAATTGCTGCTGTGTTTATGTGATTATGAATATGTTACTCAAAATTATGTTACATAAATGTTACTTGTACAATTTGACGCTTCCTAAGTATTCGAAGAAATGCGAAACTGGACGGGCGTAGAATGAAGTTAGGAAAACAGTACATATGGCAGATATGTATTAAGTAAAAATATAAAAAACCGTTCTAATATTAAGCAATTCGGTATTCATAACTTAAGTATACACATAATTAAGTCAATATGAGGTTGTATTGAAACAACCAACAATCGGCGGTGGAAGTTCCTTTCCAAAAAAAAAAAACGTACGAATGAGCCGATTATCTTTTTCTTATTCTCCCCCCCCCCCCCCCTCTTCTACAGTAATGGAAATATGATGATATGACATCTTCATCGCTTGAACAATAACTGGAATCGTTACTATCACTGAAAATAGACAGAAATTATGGACTGTTCATGATTTCACTGAAGAAACTACTGATTTCGATCATTTTTGAGTAGCTTCGTGTGCTGATACATGTTACTAATCAGCCAGTATCTGATTAGTGATTGCAGTTATAAACCAGTACCGTATATTTTGAATAACTCCTTGTGTAGAGGGCTAAGTTTATTTTCGTTACTTAGTTTGCTTTTGTGTGCATCATTATTATGCAAACTTTGCAGATTGATTTGTTTTTTTTTTTCTGCAAAAATTATCCAGATTTTCAACTATTTCGATATTTTAGTATGAAATATATTATACTATGAAATACATTTAAGCTGTGAGCTACTGTATACTAGTATTGGGTCGTCAGTCATATTGATATGTATTTGTATGAGTTACTCATTTTCAAATTTGAGGTGGTACAATGTCATACTTCAAATGAAGTGTCATGTTGCATTCCTTCAATTATCTATAAGTTTCCAGCGCCGCTGGCAGCCATACAGCCCCATACCATTACGCCGCCGCTACGGTAGGATAGAACATTTATGCTAAGTACTGGTTACATTTTTTTATAGATGGGGGATTCTTCATTATTGATTTTAGCATACTTCCGCAAAAGATAAGATTTTCATATTTTGGAGAATGATTTAATAGAGTATGTAGTTGTTGGATTCGGCGTTAACTCAAAAATGAAAAATTTTGTTAGGTAAAACGTTTATGCTAAGGAGAGCAGTACTATTACTAATCTACTAAACAATTTCCCAAAAATACTAGCTAATTACCACCAAATTTTTTGTTTAAGTATCGTGCAAATCAAACTCAAAACTAAACTCGCATGCATACATTTTCGCCTTGTACAGCAATCCTTGTGCCTCAAGTACCACAAGTCATTCGTTCAACCTAGTCCTCGTAAAACAGGATACTGTACTACTAAAAAAAAAGTTGAGCAAAGCACATCAATATGACAAAAAATGAGTTGGTACAAATCAAGCTCAAACTAGTCTCGCGTACATACATTTTCCATCGAGTATTACAATCGATGCGCCTCAAAAATCTCAAGTCAATCGCTTCGAAATTAACCAAAGCACCTCAATATGACAAAAAATGAGGTGGTACAAATCAAACTAGTCTCGCGTACATACATTTTCCATTCAGTATTACAATCGCTGCGCCTCAAGTCAATCGATTCACCTCAATATGACAAAAAAAATGAGGTGGTACAAATTTGAAGCTTGAGGTGATGTGACATTTTGTAGATGTGAATGGGACATTTGTCATGCATCTTGTATGAGTAACACAACACTACTGTATACATGTAGAAACTGTCATTTATAGATGTAGTTAATAAAAATACAACTAAAGAAACTAAAAAATACTTTTAAACTATAAAGCTGTAGTTCTAAAAAAACAAAAAGCATCATCTATGTTTAGATGCAGGTTTAAATCAATTATTCATCATGCTAATTAATCGTTGTATTTATGCTGATTTGCGAAATTCACTGTTTACACAATCAGAGTAAACAGTTATTCAATTCAATTGTACTTTTTTCCTTAAATAATTTTTGCTAGATACCAGATTAGAATTCGAGGCGAGGAAATGAAAAATGAACAAGAGAAGGTAGATAGAAAAATACAAAAAAAACTTCTTAATTTTACTCAAATGTATACATTTAAAATTATGAAATCTAACTTAAAATATTTCTTTCGTTAAAATTCAACTTCCAAATAGTATTATTTTTGTAAATACGCCTAATTTGTTCACTTGCACAGCAATCTAAATTCGTTAAGAATAAAGTTAATTCGATTCGATTTGGGTTGAACGTTAATCGAAAACGAATAAGGCTGATCGTTTTAAAAAGTACATAGTTCACTTTATTTTAATCCGAAGCTAAATGTCGTACGGCTAATTAAGTAGAGTGAATTGCACAGCGATTCGTACTTGGTATTCTGTGAAATTCGGCAGTAAATATATTTATTTCATGGAGTGCTAAATGGACTTAGAGCGAACCCAAATAGAATATTTATGCAGATCGAGTGGATAAATGGTCGTTGTGATAAATGTTGCATATACTATTCCTTTTTTACTTATTACACGATAATCAACTCGGAACATTAGCTAAAATCCATTGAAACTTCGTACACATTCTCAGTTCTTTTTATATTTATTCACAGTTACTTTTGCATGAAGCCAAATCATCAAATTTTCCTTAGCTTAACAAAATACTTTATTTTATTGTTTGTGCTTCAGTTACCACCAAGATCATAGTAAAAATTCAGAGAGATTTTTGGTAATAGGACAATAAGTCGTTGTATTCTCTCGTTCATTGTAAAAAAACCGATTTCTGAATTTCTTCTTGCTATTTACAAAAATATTGAAATATTCAATAATTATGTCTAAGAAAATATTTGATCTTACTTTTAAATGCATATTATTCTCTTCTACATTCACTACTATGTTTTCTTAATATGGTGACAGAATTTTCATTCATGTAGTTTTGCTGACAATGAGTAGTAAATATACTACACATGAAATCTTTTGGATTTTTCATTTGTTTTATAAAAATATAGCAAAGTAATACAAACATGTCGAATCGTAACGGGGGTTTTAACTCATTTAGATTTTCGAATTATGTATACATAGTTATACTAATTGCTAAATGCGATCTGCTCGCAAGCAACCAACTTATCCTCTTACGAACTATGTTTAAATATTTTCTTGGTCATTTCGTGGTGATGATGTTGCCGCCTTTTGGAGTTCGGAGAGTTTTAGGTTTTGATCCATCACACAATACAGGATTCGAAAACGATTTCAAAAATCTTCTTGTGTACGTTGGGGGAATGGCAGTTCCTGAACGAATGTCTCTCGTAGTTTCAATTCGGAAAAGGCACATTGCGCTGATATATCTATAGTTCAAATATGTACTTAAAAAGTAAAAAAAAAACACGCAATAAAATGACGATAGTATCTGAAAAGAGAAAATTGAATACCGATTAGATCATGTGACATGTTTGTTTTCACTATAAAAAAAGATAATTCAGTATTGTAATTCTGATCGAAAATATTATAATATCGATATTTCCTAGGGAGTGCGTCGCAATAATTAAAACTGCGGGCATAGTTTTTATCAACAGGTAAAAGTAGGTCATATACAAATGGTATTTAGCGCTTTTTTTAATAGGAAACAATAAGTCTCTAATACTCGATACATAACTCTACCAAGTATACAATAATCAACATTTAAACATATATGTTTTCTTCCAAACTCGTCGAATCCATCGTAATGAAAACACGGAATAAATATCTTAGACATTTAAATACAGGGTGGCTGATGAAGCAAAAAAAAAAAAAATTAATAACTTTTTTCTGTGTAATTAATCGGTTTAATTTTTGAATTTTACAAATTGGTCTTTAACACGCATTGGAGTCTGAGATTCCCGTCCAAAGATAATTTAAGATACTCCATGAGACGGGTTTGCATCTACTTCGAACTACAGTATGATGTGCAGTTTCATCAAGCTGCATTATCGGGCCTTACTTTTTCCAAGAAAACGGTTTTATAGTTACCGTCAATGGAGGCCGTTACTTAAAGATGTTGAAGAGTTTTTCTTCCCAGAACTAGAATCCCTTTCAACACTCAGTAGTTTCAACAAAATGGTGCAACTTCTCACATAACCGGGGCTGTTTTGACAGAATTGCAGCGCCAATTCCCCAATAAAATTATTTCCACATGTTCCATATTCTCATGGCCCCCAAGGTCGCCTGACCTTACTGTGTATGATTTTTTTCTTGTGGGGTTGTTACAAACAGGAAGTTTACAAAACAATATCAACAAATTTGAATGATTTTAATTAATGCTTTCGAACGTAAATTGAGGCAATTTCTGTTGCATCCCATCAGGCAATAAGGAATAACTTCTTGCGTCACCGCGCGTGGGTAATTTAAATTCAATTATTTTTAAAACCCAATAAAAAAAACTTAATAAACATGTATTATTTTTGAAATTAATAAAGAAAAATAAGATATTTGAATTGAACTAAAATTTATTTGAGTTTTTTCATGAAGCAATATTTATCAGCCATCCTGGGAAAATAATGACTGCCATTCGTAAAAGGATGCACGATTGAATAAAATCATATCCAGATGGTATCGTCGAATATGCTGTTACTGACTCTACTTTGCATTTACAGGACATCGCGACTATGGTTATTTTTAGAGATGGTGCAAAAAAAAAACGAAGTTTGCTGACGAATGCGTGTAGACTGTTAAAGCCATGGAGCTGTAAAGCATGAGCTTAGATTTATAGATAGGTGAATTATTTAGCTTCTGATTTATACATAGGTGAATTATTTAACTTCTTCAAAGCTATATTTACTTATCGTTTTTAGATTTGTGCGTTTAGGTGTCTTAATTTTCTACCAACGTTGTGTGTGTTGATTGTTTTGAGGGCTCTCTTTATGTGCAGTCATTTTTTCGCTGCCTGATCTTTTTTATGGAGGGATTTCCTATAGATCGTTCCTGTTGGTTTGGTACACACTATGATAACATCAACAGTATAAGAATATAGTTGAGTGACTTAATGAGGGTGCCATTTTTTGTGCCTCACTTGAGCACCTCGAGTTACTTTCCCTAAAACAAAAAAAAATTGATGCATAATGGCCGAATAAGAACCCAGATGCTTTAATCTTACTTTGCATATTTATCATAGTCAGTCTTTTCAGTTTGATTGGGCAATTGGCCTTGAGAGATTGTGTTCTGAATCTAGATTACACTAGCGTAGACTGCAAGAAGTCGATGAGAAAATCCCTAAAGCTCTTTGCAGAGGGACTTTTGGGGTATGGACCAAAGCAGACCGTTTCCAGTAATCAAGGATAGATAACTTTGGGCCCCATGCTTTAGAAACTATTTGACGAATTACGTGATGTAACCGACCGCTTTGTATTTGATCGGTTTGCCGAATATTTCACCAGGTTTTTGCGACTGGTTATATTTCACCCGTTACATCTAATGAACGATTTCTTGGGTGTTTGATGCTAGCCGCTCCCCTTCGTCATCAGCTGACAAGAACTCTTACTTATTACCTTCACCATGGTATGAACTGTTTAATTTTGCTCACTTGTTGGTAAAACCTGGTGCAGTTGCACACTGAATTGCTTAAGTTCATCAATTTCCTACTAGTTTTATGTGGCCCAGTGAACTCATTTTTCTATTCATCGAAGATTGACATAAGCTTTTACACTTGCTCGCATTCTTTTGTAATGCTTCAATATAGTAGGTATCATGTAGATATCGTCAAAACTGGTCTTTCTGATCTGTTTTCTTCAGTTTCCAAGTATAGTAAGAATGGCACCAACGAATATCAAAATAATGTGAATATGCTGGGTTTTTTTTAGCACTTTAACAAGGACCACGCACAAATCATTTTCCTCAATAAATATCGCTAATTGACACATACTGAAAAAGAGATGGGTTTTAAGATCATAGCCGCAGATGGTGCTAAATCCAGGATTGGAGCTAGATTTGCAGTATCCGCGTTTTTCAAGGTAACTTTAAGTACATAAAAATATACAATTAATTTTAATACCAATCGATTATATATTTTCCTTTATTATCTACAATCTGTTTCCACTTTGTGGTAATTGCTGAATTTCTTATCTTTTGAATTAAAAAATGTAGTTAGGCTGATTTGGACATCATCTTTGTTTTGAAATACTTTTCCACCTAAAAACGAGTACAGTCTTCTAAACAAATGAAAATCGCCTGGAGCAATGTCTGGAAAATATGCTGCATGAGGCTTAGTTTCGCAGTCAAAATTCCTTCAATTTTTGTGACTTCGAGATTCACTTCAGAGTGAAGTATGAAAGATCAGATACACCAAAACTAACCCAGCTTGAGTACGAGTATGCGATCGGGCGTTATCGTGATGAAAAAGAATCTTCCTCCTGTTCACTAAAGAAGGGCGTTTTTTTAGCAATTCTGCATTCAAAGTACTCAGGTTGATTATAATGCACAACCACTTTGATAGTTTCATTAGGATCCGGCAATTCAAAATAGACAACTTCTGACATATCCCACCAAACAGATAGAAGAATCTGTTGTTGGTACAGTCCTGGCTTGGCAGTTGGTTCTGGTGTCTGAATTGTATCTATCCATTGTCTTTTCTGCACTACGTTGTTATAGACTATCCACTTTTTGTCCCCTGTTACAGCACGATTGAGAAAAGGTTCCGTTTCATTGTGAAGTAACAGATGGGAACAAAGGTTCACACTTTGCTGGAGATTTGATGTTGATAGCTGATGTGGGACCTCTTTTCCAAGCTTGGATACTTTTTGTATCTGCATCAAATGCCGTTGAATTGTTCCATACAAACCTCTGCAATCATATCCACGGTTTAAGTTGATTCTGCCTCCATCAAGTTTTTTTAATGCCGTGTCGTCGAATTCAGTGGGACATGCTGAGCGAGCATCTTCTGCTGTAGTGTATCCATCCCGAAATTTTCTAAACCACTCCTGTGCAATTCTTACACTAATGGTGTTTTCACCATGAACCGTATTTATATATGCTGCAGCTGTTGTAGCTTTTTACCAATTTTTTTGAAAAAAACAAGGATAAAATGTTCCTTTTGCACTCGTTAGTATTTTCCATGTTTTTTTACCGTCACTTTACATCCAATCTTCTCAAAAACTGACTATGAAATGATTAACTGTATATAGTTTCAAGGGGAAAAAATGAAAAGGTAGTTTACTTACCTCTTTTTCAACAAATATGACTCATACAAACGACTAAAAGAAAATACGCGGGAAGCTACGTACTGACCTTTCGTCACTTCCAAGCACGATAAGAATCATTAGCACAGAGCTTTTTTTTCCCCCTAGTGTAGATGGCAAAAAAAAATCTGCATACCAGATCCCCGGGTGACCTATCACCACGGGGTATGTGAGGTTTGACTCACTAAAAGAAGGACCATCTACAAGCCCACGAAGTTCCGAGTCGGGACCCGCCTAAGCACTGCTTCGACCCGGTCGTGCTGACTCACCCATGGGTCGGTAAGGCAACCCTCCTCCCGCTTTATGCGCAGCACTTTTTCAACATATGTTAAGACCACGCGCCAGTTCTCTTCGTTTCGCAGCATTGCATCCACGATCGTTTCAGGCGTTGCCAGGCCAATCGTGGACTCAATGGTGCGCCTCAAACTTACGAAGCGACTGCACATAAAGAATGTGTGCTGAGCATCATCGAGCTCAGTCACACAATACCGGCAGTACGGTGTGACCACCTTACCCATTCTGTTCAGGTATTTCCTGAAGTAACCGTGCCCTGTCAAGAATTGACAAAGGTAAAAGTTTACCTCTCCGTGGCTCCGGTTAAGCCAAGGCTCAATGAGACCAATCAGCTTAGCCGTCCAGCGTCCTTTAGTACTTTCGCTCCAACGTTGTTGCCAAAGTTGGAGGGTAAGCATACGCGCGTGCGTCAGAGCCTCAGTTCTGCCCAGCTCTGAGCGAAAGAGGTACCCTTCTTTGCGTTCTCGTGCTAGTAGGTCGATCGGGATTACTCCCGATACCACCATCACAGCCTCTTCTGAGACCGTGCGGTAGCTACAAGCGATACGCAGGGCACCCCTGCGCTGGACACCGGCAATGCGCTTCCGAAACTTCTCAGTTCGTAGCGTATCTCCCCAGATTTCGGCTCCATATAGCAAGATGGAATCGGTCGTTACCATCAGTAGCCTCCGTCGCGCCTCACTGGGTCCACCGACGTTGGCCATTAGCTTACTCAGCGAAGTGACGACTACAAGAGCCCTGTCACATGCCCTGCGGATATGATCCCAATAAGTCAGCTTGGTGTCCAGGGTCACTCCCAGATACTTGACCGACTTGCTGGTCTGGACCTCAACGGAGCCAACTGTCATGGGTATGACAGTTGGTATCCTCTGCTTCGTCAGCATGACAATCTCTGTTTTAGAGACTGCCAGCTGAAGGCCGTGTTCGGTCATCCACCGATCCACCCTCCTCATGACTTGGTTAAGTCTGAGTTGAGCGAATTCTGCAGATCTGGAAGTGATTACCGCCGCGACGTCATCAGCATAAACTACCAGAAACACATCCGCAGGCATTTCCAGGCGCAGCAGATCATCGTACATGATGTTCCAGAGGTTTGGTCCTAAGATCGACTCCTGTGCCGCACCTGAAGTGACAGGCCTCCTTTTGACTCCTTCGTCAGTGTCGTAAAGCATCCAGCGGTCTCTGAGGTAGTCCCGCATCATGGCTAGCAAGTAGCTTGGGATACGGAACGTCTGCTCAAGTCCGTCCACCTCGCCGAGTTGAAAGCGTTTTGTACGTCCAGTGTTACCAGCAGGACGACCGGTCTGGCTTGATGGCATGCCTCTTCCGCTCTTGCTACAGCCCCAACAACCTCTGAGATGGCATCGATTGTTGAATGCCCTTTTCGGAAACCGTGCTGCCTGCAAGAAAGATCGCCAGCAGATCTCACTGCTGACAGCAGTCGTGGCTTGAGCAACCCTTCGAGAAGTTTCCCCGCAGTGTCCAGCATGCACAGTGGGCGGTATGCTGCTGTGATTCCTTGTGTAATTGATAATTGTATCAAAATACTAGCCGGATTAGATGTCCTATTCAGGTCACCAGGTCCGGATGTTATCATCCCGGCTGGTATTTAGTGGACATTAGAAGGCATTATGCCTCGGATTATGACCATATACAATGTCTGCTTAAGACTTTTGTATATTTTTATCAGTTGACAGGAAACGATAGTTGTGTTTATCCCTAAGGTGGAGAAAGCATCGCAAGCTAAACCAAAATTTCATACTATTTTGTCTACGCTCTTATCTCTTGAACATTTTAGTTACAGGGTATTGGATTAATCCTTTTCGGGCGTATTTAATTTGGTCATGGGTGTCGTACTGGTCGGAATTAATTTCCGTTGAAAAAGCAGTTCTACATAACATGCAAGGTTTCTTAATGTGGTGGCTGAGAGTAGGCATACGACCGAAACAGTAAAAAGGCTTTGGTGGCTGAGAGTAAACATACGACCGCAAAGGGTTAATAGTGCTTTGAACCCTGTTCTGATCTCGAAACAAAACCATGCTTATACGAGGGGCAAATCTGTCGAAACAGCGCTTTATAACCTTGTAAGGCATGGTGCAAAATCACTTGCTTGCAAGGAATATACACGGGCTGCGATTTTAGGCATCGACGAAGCTTCCAATATTGTGCATCATCACGCAATTGTAAATGCTTTCAAGAATTTGGATGTCAATCTGCAGTTAGTAGCATTTATAAAGGATACTATAGAAGTAATGCAAGATAGCTTTATTTATTTAAAACATGCTGAGATTTTCCCTTATTAAACATTTTCAGCATCTCTCGGCACCAAGTCACACGACCGGTCAACTGCTTTTCCGTCAAAGTATGCGGCGCCCAGCCGCGACAAAGTTCGTTTTCGTGTAAATGGTCACGTAGAATAGAATGAATTACTGATGCATGAAGATTTCAGGTGTTCTCACGTGATATGTAACTCGCCGGCCTTCGTCAATCATTTTCCTCACAGCAGTAAACTTTACGTAACGTAACGTATTCTCAACCCTAACAAAGTTGAACTATTGCTCTTTACGAGGAATCAAAGGATATCATTTTTTTATCTACCAAACTTAATGGAACTCATATAAGCCTCACAAGCAAAAAAAATATAACGGGGACTCAACCCGGATTCTAAGCTTCTATGAAAGGAAACTATAGCGTAAAAGGCTCGCAAAGCACTGCCTACTTCGGTCACGGCATCGCGGGCTACGCATTGTAACTGGTTCAATGCAATCCTGTGCATTTCACTTTTTGACAGCTCCTGGCTACGCTGCAGGCCACGGCCACAGCTGCACATTGTGTTTCAGCAGTAAATCTGCCAACCGAAATGTCATAGAGGAGGTGAATAAACTGATTACATACATTTTACTACATGCCATTCTATGCTTGCTAGCATTTTGTACACAGTATTGCAATAAATATTTTATCCCTCGCACATTTTGAAGTTTTAATTGCCCACAATTCATTATTTGAAAACCGGAAGAAACGTTTTAAATAAATACCTATTCTTATATGTACTAATCAGTTGCCAATTCTACAATTCAAACAAGATTTCCTAAATAGTTACTCGACTAATAAAGTAAATTAGCTAAATACACATTAGAAACTCAAATTCTAATCCTAAAACCCGATAAAATTGCTCTCGAATTTTTATCTGAAATAAAAGTAATCAAATTACAACCGGAAATACTTGCCAGATATTTGTTTTACTCTGAGAAGGAAAGAAAAGTTTATTCAACATAATGCACTACTAGCATTGAAAATTAATTCAGTCTTCAGATTAGTAAATATGTCATTAAGCTTGTTTCTTCGTCGTATGCATAGTTACATATCGGACTTTATAAATAACTGTTTATCGAAACTTGCTATGGGACGTAACATCCATCACTTTCTCCGCTGTTGTTTATCACGAGTTTTATCTCTGACGATAATATACGCAGTAGTTGTAGATTTTACACTACCATTCGTAAGTTTTTGAGCAACCAATTTTCGTCCAATACATTGGGGTTTTTACTAATTTTCGAAGAAAACTAGTATTAAACTCGTTTCGCCGAAAATTCATATTTCTTTATATATATATATATATATATATATATATATATATATATATATATATATATATATATATATATATTAATATATATATATATATATATATATATATATATATATATATATATATATAATATATATATATATATATATATATATATATATATATATATATATATATATATATATATATATATATATATATATATATTGATATATATATATATATATATATATATATATATATATATATATATATATATATATATATATATATATATATATATATATATATATATATTGATATATATATATATATATATATATATATATATATATATATATATATATATATATATATATATATATATATATCAGCAAAATGATAAAGGGAGATAATCTCTGGAGTGGCCGATCCGATTGAGCTGACATTTTCGGAGAACGTAGATATATATATAGTAGGTAGGTCTACGACTTTCTCGAATTCAGATATCCTAAACCTTTTGGCGGCGGCGAGCGTTTTAGTGGATTTTGAGGTACTCCTATATTTCCAAGCAGTGTAAATTTTTTTTTAAAAAAAAGTATTGGGAATGGAAACTAATTATGTTCTAAGCTTTTTTATGATAAAGGATTGAAAATTTTGAGCCGTGTGGTGGTGCTAAGTGCTTAAAAGTAGGCAAGGATTTTTTTTCAAATTTTGATTTGTCATTACTTCTGACAAAAACATTGGATCTTGAAAAATCACAGAGAAAAAAAAACAGCTTTTTGGCCTACAACTTCCGATTCAGCCATCAGATTTTAACAAAATTCACACAGTATTTGGATCTTACTCTATGTAACATTTGGTGAAAATTAGAATAGGGCTGCCAGCTATGGTGATTTTTGTCTCATAAATCTTGCAAATTTGCTCAGCAAAATAAAGCTTTTTCCCTTTAACTTCCGGTCCAGTCATGAAATCAAAACGAAGTTCATGCAGTAAATGGACCTTAATGTGAAGTAAATGTCGTAGGAATTTCGTACAAAAATCATGAAAAGGCTGCCAGCTATGACCATTTTTGTAATTTTGTTTCGATTGAATCACTGCGCTAGAAGTTATACGGGTGAAAAATTGTTTAGGGTTACCACCCTCAAAACTTTTCAAATTTTTAAAGCGTTAACATTTGTTGTTAATTTTCATTGCAGGATCGTTCCCATTTGCAAATTTAATGACATAATCGCGCAGTAAAGAAATTCCAAAAAATTACAAAAATGGTCATAGCTGGCAGCCCTTTCATGATTTTTGTCCGAAATTCCTATGACATTTGGCTCACATTAAGGTCCATTTACTGCATGAACTTCGTTTTGATTTCATGACTGGACCGGAAGTTATAGGGGAAAAAGCTTTATATTGCTGAGCAAATTTGCAAGATTTAGCAGACAAAAATCACAATAGCTGGCAACTCTATTCTAATTTTTCAGCCAAAATTTCACCAAATGTTACCTTCAAGATCCAAATATTGTGTGAATTTTATTTAAATCTGATGGCTGAATCGGAAGTTATAGGCCAAAAAGCTGTTTTTTTTCTCAGTGAGTTTTCAAGATGGCACCACTGCCACAGGATTGGCCGCATTTCAAAATCACTTCTATCAGACCTGGTCCTAGTTGATACCAACATGTTCTGTGAATTTCATGATGATCGGATAATCCGGTCGTCAGTTCTCGTGAACAGAACTTTCGAGTGCTGAAAATAGAGGTAATTTAGTGATGGGTTGCCGTTCTGGTGCAAATCGGAATTTTCAAAATTTTAATTTGACATGATGCACAAACGTTAAAATTTATCAATGGTTTGAATTTTTTGTCAAAAATAAAAAATTTTCAGGAGGTTCAATGATTTGAAGGATTTTTTTTCAAGAGCCTGCCGCAGCTACAGGGTTACCCGCACGACCTTGGAAATTCATGTGTATTAAACTTTAGTTAACATCAATACGCTCTGAAAATTTCACGATGATCCAATGTTTTTGTCAGAAGTAATGACAAATCAAAATTTGAAAAAAAATCCTTGCCTACTTTTAGGCACGCTGCACCCACACACGGCTCAAAAATTCCAATTTTTTATCATAGGCAAGCTGTAAACATAATAATTGCTCATTTCCGATCCTTTTTTTGAACAAAAATTCACGCAGCTTGGAAATATAGGAGTACCTCAAAATTCACTAAAACGCTCGCCGCCGCCAAAAGGTTTGGGATATCTGAAATTTAGCAAGTCGTGGACCTACCTACTAAATACATCTACGTTCTCCGAAAGTTTCAGCTCAATCGAATTGGCCACTCCAGAGATTATCTCCCTTAATCATTTTGATGATATATATATATATATATATATATATATATATATATATATATATATATATATATATATATATATATATATATATATATATATATATATATATAAAGAAATATGAATTTTCGGCGTAACGAGTAGTATTAAACTCGAAAATTAGTAAAAATTGAATTTATTTACTGGATGATAAAATGTATCATTTTGCCATAATTCAGTGAGTTGCTGTATCATTGTATCAAAAATAGAAGTTTCAAACAAAAATGTATCAAAATGATACAAATGTATCAAAAGTGGGAGCCCTGATATCTGGCCTGGTTTAGAGCGCCTTGATTCAGTCTAAAAGTTTGTCTGCTTCAGTGGTGAGCGAACCATGAAGCTGCTGCAACAAAATCCTTTATAAATTCAATAACTGCAGTAGCAACGATCGCAAAGTAAACGCTTTAAGAGCTATCGCTAACTAGTTACTCCTTGGACTGAGCTACTAACTGTGACGCAGATGGGATAAGCAATCATGAATTTATCTTCAAAAATCAAACCAAAAGTATATCAAGAGGCTGATTACTCATTCTGTAAAGCTTTTTAGAAAATCATAAGAAAGCTCATTAAATATGGTGGACGATATGCTGCGTTTATTTTGGCTACAGAAAAATATCCTTTATTATCTGCTGCCTGTACAGATGCATTGTACTAGGGACCTGGTGGTGCGATGTCCTGGCTTGAAATTAAAGTTAGTGTGGAATTTCCTCAGTCGCACTTCGCATCTAGCCCCCTTCTAAGGAGCAGACTGCTCGCTACAAATAGTTTACTCTTTGGACTTGAAGAAAAAATAATTCTAAAGACAAGTTTCGATGTTACAGCCGATGTTACATCAATGCACAGGTTTACATCGAGGAATGTCTGCAGAAGTGATTGCTGCCTTTCATTAATAGGCATGAAGGGTCCATGTTATTTTCACAAGACCTAGCAATACGTCATTATGCTAATAAAACGCTGGAGTGGTATGACACCAACCACGTCACTTTTGTCCTCGAGGAGGCAAACCCACCAAATGGTCCGGAACTTTGACCAATAGAACGATACTGGGCGCAAATTAAACGAGGAATGAAGGAAAGCAATGGGGAAGCTAAACGTCAGTATTATCAAAACTATCTGCCTTTAAAGAATTTTGAAAAAAAGCATACAAAATCGTAAATGAGGCCTAAAAACATAATGTTGGACCTCAATCGAAAAATTTCAAATTTTCATTGTAAGCTTGTAGCAAGTGAGAAAATTGGCAGCAATCCTACTCACAGCCTGCACCTTCTCGGTCAAATAATCACTTTCAAATCAACTTCCCGCTCAAGAAGATTTGACTTTGAAATTTTGACCGAAACTGTCGCTCAGATCGGCAACGCCGCGGAGACCCGATTGGCTGGAGCGGCGACATCAGGCGATGAAAGAACTGTTACTCAAGCGGGACAGAAGAAGATGAATTTTTGCCTCGAGGCATTGGTCTGGCAAGCGTAACCGAAGTCGGTTGACGGGAGTCGTGTGTGTGGGGACATTGGCGGTCAAAAGGAGGCCAGCCGAGCTGACCATAACTGAAAGATTCGGAAGAAAGATTAGTTCCAGCAACGTGGGATTAGGCTTGTTTCGGGTGCCCGGCACGAAAGCAAGGAATAACCTCCCTAAGTGCGGATCATGCGAACAAGGTGACATATCTTACCAGCTTCAGCATCACAGCGCGTGGACTAGTTCACTAACTGTAAGTTCAATCTTTGTTGTATCTACTGGAAGTCGGAATTTATACATCGAGAGGTTTTGATTGTAAAATGGAGCGGTAGCTAAATCAATGAGAAATTCGGCCTTCGTCCGCTATTTTAGCGTTTTTTTTTAACATCATTTATTCGAGCGTCTTGAGCGAGTTTTTTCAAATCTCGTAATTTTTTCTTTCCCGCCGTTTGTATAATGAAAATCAATTCGAAACCAGTGCAGAAACGTCAAATCCGGAAGAGTCAGAAGCAGCAATTTTCAATCCATCGACCATCGTCTCATCATAGTGAAAAAATTCGGAATTGCATTCATCATCCCGTTGCTGTCGCCGCATCCCCGTTCACCAGCCACAGCAGCTCTCGTTAGTTTTGTTTACACGCGTTTTCTCGGTTGTTTTCTGGCAAATTCCGTTCCCATCCCGTTCAGTTTTTGGAGCCGTGCTTCCTAGGGGCCCCGAGTGAAAAATACCATCCTGGGCCTTCGTTGTTTTTTTTTGGTAAGCTCTGAAGTGTTGTTTCTCGGCTCTGGAAAAGTAATCGAGCGATTCGTACCGTCGTCTGTGTGGAGATCGAAAAAAAAGAAGTCCCAAGTGCAAAGTCATCGGCCGTTTACTGTGTGTTCCCGCGGGCAAACAGTGTGTGGCGCGAATCCTTGGAAAACTCCAAACGACGGAAAATTTTATTCAGTATTTGAAAAAATATATGGAGGACCTCATTTAACTTGCGTACAAGAGCATATTTGTCTTTCCGAGCACGAGGCCGCTCAAATTATCGAAGAAATAGCCCCTGGATTGGATTTTTTACATAAGAAGGGGATCGCTCATAGAGATCTTAAGCGAGAAAATATACTTTGTGTATATCCGGATAAATTGTGTCCGATAAAAATTTGTGATTTTGACTTGGGTTCTGGAATTAGGCTTACCACGGATATATCATCGCCGGCAGCAACACCTTTACTACTAACACCGGTGGGTAGTGCTGAATTCATGGCACCTGAGGTATGATAAGCGATGCGATTTGTGGTCTCTTGGATTCATTGCTTATATATTATTATGTGGTTGTCCGCCGTTTTCTGGTAATTGTGGACAAGACTGTGGCTGGAATCGTGGTGAAAATTGTCGTACCTGTGAAGAATTGTTATTTGATTCAATTCAAGAAGGTAGATTCAGTTTCCCGGACAAGAATGGACTGAAGTGAGTCAAGAGGCTAAAGATTTGATAAAAGGTTTGTTAGTTAAGGAAGCTCCCAAACGGTTAAGTGCTGAAGCAGTTTTAAATCATCCATGGATTAAAATGACTGAAGTTGAGCCGGCTGATAGTGTTAAGATGGAAAGTCGTCGAAAAGCATCGAAAACACCTGGGAATATTCGACGCAACCAATCGGCACGTGAACTGTCGCAGTTTGCGAATCTGCAATGACTTCGTAATCTTAAGAGGACCGTTATACTATTATTCCGTTGCGTTTCGGTGAATACATTTATAGTAAAGCTTGACGTGTGGAATGAGCTATACAACTGGAAATAATTATCCAATCATATAAACCGAGGCGAATGGCTCTGCCTTCCTGTCTAACTATATTATAACACGTCCAGCTTTATGCGCTATCACATTGTTTCAATGAATGTGCTGCTGGGTAGCTTTAGATGGTTTAAATCCAGTTTTCTATAAGTTGTTAAGAATTAGTCCAAGTGTATGCTCCTATTTCATCATTTTTTTATTGATTAATTTAATTAACTCTGTCTCTCTTGGGTGATATATATATATATATATATATATATATATATATATATATATATATATATACATATATATATATATATATATATATATATATATATATATATATATATATATATATATATATATATATATATATATATATATATATATATATATATATATATATATATATATATATATATTTATATATATATATCCCCCTCAACGGTCCGACCTTGCCGCGGTGAGGGGGCTCAGGGCAGTGGCTCATCAGCCAGATGGGTCGCTGCCTTGCTAAAGGGACCTTAGGGGAAGGAGACCCCGAACAGAAAACCAAATATGGACTCAGACAAAGGAGAAAAAGTTACGGTACAGGGAGTCGGATACCCAGTACCGGCGGCCGTCAGGGGTGAGCGAGCAGGCCCCGGGTCGTCGTTATCCATCGACTGCAATGCTATGGAGGTTGACCACTTGGCCACAGTAGCAGATCTAATTACAAGTGGTTCCACACAACACGCAGAGGTGGTGGAATCGGTGGCGGACCCTTTTAGCAGGAGCTCTAAGCTACAACGATTCCCACCTCGAACAACAACCAATTTGGAAGCTAGCACCTCCGCTGGCTGCCATTCAACTCGCACGAAACTAATGCGCTCGGGTGCCAGAGTACTCGCAGACTCGGACTCGGAGAGCATGGTTTCGACCGAAGCGGAGGAAGAGCTGCTCAAATCGCCTGAGCGAGGAAAAGGTTCTGGTCCCCATAAGAGGAACAGGCCCAAGCCGAGCAAAGAGGGCAAGAAAGCACTGGCGGAGTACAAGTCGGCACTGCGCATCGTCGACAGGCTCAGCGACAAACCAACCCTCTCCGCGGAGGAGAAGGATCGGCTAAGTTGGGCTCGGACGACAGTAGCAAAAGGCCGGGAACACTTCGTTGGGAAGGAAAAGCTGGTTCTCAAGGACTCTGTTTTCCACAACAAAGTGTAGCAGAGCTTGTCCAAGAGGCTGGCAGATAAAAGGCAGAGGTCGAACGAGGACGAAAACCCGGCGTCCAAGAGGCCAAGGAATGCGGCCAGTCGACAAGGGGTCCAACAACCCTCCAGCTCGAAGCCGAAGAAGGCCATGAAGCCCAGCGATGTGGCAAAACAGCACCTCATCGTGTCTCTTATCGATCGCAGCAATCCCTTGGGCCAATTGTCACTCGAGAAGTGGAAGACCATAGAGTCAGGCCTGCTCAACGCGATGATTGACCGCATGGAGAAGCACCCTGAGCTGGCTATGCCTTCGTTTGACGGGGCAGGCTGATTCAGAGGTGTAAAGATCATTAAGTGCAACGATGAGCTCACGTTGCGCTGGTGCACAGCCGTAGTCCCGGAGCTACCAGGTCTATGGGAAGGAGCTCGACTGGAAATCGTGGACAGAGGGAGCATCCCAACTCTACCTAGAGCGAAGGTGACAATACCGCGGGTAGTGAACCGGAGGTGGCCCTAAAACTTCTCCAAAGGCAGAATTCAGATGTTCCAACTCAAGATTGGAAGATCCTGGACGTCAAAAAACCAGTCAAACAAGACGGGGGGCAGGTCTACATCCTCCAAATTAACAAGGAGGCTGACGACCTGCTCTATCCGCGCTTTGGAAAAATGGCTTGGGGCGTAGGCAGTGTCTACCTGCGCCTGAAGAAATGCCACCCGAAGGATGATAACATCAATATCCTGGAGGTCGGCGAGATCGAGAGGGACCTTGGCACTGTTGACCTGCAGGGTACAACGGCCGATCCCAAATTGGACGAGGCGCAGGCTAAGGAGGATGCCGAGGCCAAGACTCAGACTACTGCAAATCAACTTGCACCGCAGTAAGTTGGCCTCGGCCGAGTTGCTGCTAACGCTCGAAGAAGGTAAGTTTGACGTGGCGCTGGTCCAGGAACCGTGGATCTCTGCAGAGAGCCGGGTTGCGGTACTAGGGTCATAGTTTTTCAATCTTTTCTTCCCCTCCGCAGTAGCAAGAACAAGAAGAAGAGGAAGATTATCCATGCTTATCTTCTATCTAATTTCAACACGGACGACATGACAGTGGTGGCATGCGAGTATCCGCCTACATGGCTCACGACAGAGCTGCTCCGCCGGAGGAGGTCGTAAAACTCACCGCGGAGGCACTGAAAAGAAACGAACGGCTGGTCGTGGGAGCGGATGCGAACGCTCACCACACAGTATGAGGCAGCAAGGATATTAACGACAGAGGTGAGTCTCTACTCAGCTTTATAATCAACTATAATCTAGTTATAGCAAACCGAGGTAATATTCCAACCTATAGGGGACCTCGCAGTGAAAACGTGCTAGATATTACTCTACACAATGACTCAAACGAGCAGTTGATAGAGAACTGCAGGGTTCTTCAAGGCCCATAATTCTCTGACCACTGCTACATCAGTTACTACTTAAAATTCAATGTAGCTCGCAAGTACCGACCGTTTCGCAATCCCAGGAATACTAACTGGGCAACATTCGAACGGGAAGTGACTAATGACTTAGGCCCTCCTCCGAGGATTGGCTTTTTGGCTGACTTGGAGGCTGCGGTCAACACACTCACGGGTAAACTCGTTAAAGCTTTTGTACGGTCCTGTCCCCAAGTCCGCCCGAGGCACAAACCCAGGCCACCCTGGTGGAACAGGGACCTGGGTTGTCGCAGACGGCAGGTTCGTGAACTATTCAAGTTAGCCAAAGCAGCTGACTGCAGGGAATGCTGGGACGAATACAAGGACGTTCTTAAGCTTTATAAATCAGAAATTAGGAAAGCCAAATGGAACTCTTGGAAAGAGCTGTGCGGTAGGATCGAGACCACATCGGAAACGGCGAGACTTAGGAATCTGGTGGCGAAACGCCCTGTCATGCCTAGCCTGGTTTGTAAGCCGGACAAGCAGCGGCTCGGAAACGCTGAGGGTCCTCGTAGATACTCACTTCCCGGGCTGTCTGGATGAACCCTCCCCCTTCACTTGTCAGCAGACGTCTGATCTGCACGACTTCGAAGGCATTGGCGAGGTTGTCACCAGGCCGAGGCTTGCCTGGGCAATTGACACCTTTAAGCCCTTCAAGTCCCCAGGTCCGGATGGGGTTCTGCCGGCCATGCTCCAAAAGTCAGGTATGCTCACCGTTCGTTGGCTCATGCAAATTTACAAAGGTTGCCTAGCACTAAGCCATGTGCCTGCAGCCTGGAGGATCGCTAAGGTTGTATTTATACCCAAGGCAGGTATAATCAACTATGCTTACCCGAAGGACTGCAGGCCAATTAGCCTGACTTCCTTCTTCCTTAAAGTCTTTGAAAGATTACTGGATCTCTACATAAAGCAAAGACTTGGATCTCAAGCTCTATGCCCAAAACGCGTACATAAAAGGGAAATCCGTTGAAACGGCTCTCCATAGGGTAGTTCTCGAAATAGAAAAGGCACTCCGCTACAAAGAATACACCTTGGGGGCTTTTCTAGATATTGAAGGCGCCTTCAATAATGTGCACACTACAGCCATTATGAAGAGCCTCTACGCAACCAACACCCACCCTCCTATTTGTAGCTGGATAAGCAATATGCTTAAGCAAAGGCTCATAACAGCTGAGTGGGCGGGGTCACGAAACACTAGGAAGGTCCATAGAGGCACACCGCAAGGTGGAGTTCTATCCCCTCTCTTATAGAACCTGGTTGTAAATACAATTTTGGATAGGCTAGAACGCAAAGGACTCACGGTTGTGGCCTATGCCGATGACATTGCCATTTTAGTCTCGGGCAGATTTCCGCACACAGTCGGCCAGCTCATCGAGTATGCTCTGGGGCTGATTGAGGAATGGGCGAACACCGTGGGCCTCGGCATCAACATTAATAAAACTGATCTGGTACTTTTCACAAGAAAGTACAAAATTCCTGAATTACCTCCAATCAGGTTGAGCGGCACCAGGTTAAGCCTCAAGTCACAAACTAAGTACTTAGGCCTTGTTCTGGACAGCAAGCTCACCTCGAAGGCAAATTTGGAGGAGAGAGTAAAACGGGCTAGCAATGCGATTTACGCCAGCAGGAGATTGCTGGGTAAAACGTGGGGTCTAAGCCCTGCCTTAACGCACTGGATCTATTTGGCGATAGTCAGGCCTATCCTTGCTTACGGATGCTTGGTCTGGTAGCCAGCAGTGAACAAGACTACCTTTGCTAGCATGGCGAACAGAGTTCAGCGGCTGGCGGCTCTCTGCACCACAGGTGCCTTAGCCTCGACTCCTTCGTCCGCTCTCAATGTCCTGCTCCATCTCCCTCCGCTTGACCCCTTCGTCAGGAGCGCTGCCGCAAAAGCTGCTGTCAGGCTTAGGGAATCGGGACACTTCGAGTCACGATCCCTCGGTCACAGCAGTATTGAGCGGGGGTACGCGGGTAGCACCGACTACCTGGTCCCCACTCTGTACTTCGAGCGGGGATATCAGGCGATTGTGGGGGATGGGCGAGAGTGGAATCGGCAAATGGGCGCAGCAACTCTTAGCATCTACACTGACGGCTCTAAAACGTCTGCCGGAGTGGGTGCTGCAACATATTCCGCAGAAGCAACTTTGGAAGCAGCTTTCAGGCTTCCTAATCACTGTAGTATTTTTCAGGCGGAGGTTTTTGCGATACGTAAAGCCGCAGACCTAGCATACGCTAGAGATACCACAAGTGTGGAAATCAACATCTTTACAGACAGTCAAGCGGCGGTTAAAGCTCTGATGTCTTACACATACAAATCGAAGTGTCTACTTGACTGCATTCAGGCCCTGAATAGACTGGGCAACAACAGAAGAGTCAGAATTTTCTGGGTTCCTGGTCACAAGGGCATTGAAGGAAACGAGAGGGCAGACGCGTTAGTCAAGCACGGGGCTAGCCTTCCCCTGTATGTATATATATATATATATATATATATATATATATATATATATATATATATATATATATATATATATATATATATTTTTTTTTTTTTTTTTTTTGAATTTGCCTTTTGAATGGCAGTAGCCATTCCACCCGTGTTGAACCTTGGCCTCCTTGTTCCGGACTTCGGTCTGGTTCTGAGTAGTGCTAAGGCTAGCACAATCTCCCAATCAATAATATCGCTACAAGCTACACTAACGTTTACAAATTTAATTTTTGTGTATCTTTAAGAGTTAAGCTGTAATAAAAAAATAACCTCGTTTTCCAAAACTCAAAAGATTTCATTTTATGTACTTTAGTATAAGGGTTAAATTTTTCCTTGTCCTTACATATAATGCAAATTGTATATACTTGTTTTAGTTGAAATAAAGGAACGATACCAATACTAAAGTATAGCATGGGTGTTCAGATATTTTCCCGTAATAGTATATTGAACTTGCACCTGTGCATATATTCTCGTATTCTAATCGATTTCGTGATAGGAGAGATTCTCAGCGATTGAGTAGAGTCAAACCAAAAAAATCCACACAAAAGCGCTAACAGAGCTGTGGCTATTACGTACGTTTTTAACATTGTTTGTTATCTTTTCCATAAACTAATGATACGCCCACCACGCCGCATTTCCTTAGTTGAGAGCTCAATTGTATCTATGGAAATACAGTTTGCGTCAAAGAATCATTATTCGCGCTACAGTTTGCTTCTTTGAACTGTTTCTTATGTAATAGGAATATAAAATAGATGGAAAATATTATAAATGATGAATAATGTGAAATGTACGTTGTTTCTACATTTTTTATTAGGCTTTTAGCCATGCAGCAGAGACTGAGTACTTTCACTTTTACTTTCGGTTTAATCATTTTAAAATTCTTATATTCATTGGATTTGAGCGGTATGTGAAATTGAATTCATGCGCATTTATATAGCTACTACGACAAGTGTTATCGTATTTTGACGATACATGTTGTCCCAATACCTCATTTGTATGTGCCACATTTGAATCGCAATAACACAGATCAGAAACGTGTCAAAAATCTAAAAGCTAGTGCCAGGAAACTGACTTACTGCAGATACTAATTATCATTCCCGTCACAACTTCTGAATCGTGTTGCACAAGCATCACTTCAGCACATTGCTATGAAACTCTTCCTTTCAATATCATTTCTGTATATATTGGGTCTTTAAACATGCGTATGGTTTATCTAGCGCCAATTGATAATGTCTTAATCGTGCTCAGGGTTAACAGGCTACAAAGTCAATCTAATCAACGTTTCAACAGTTTTCGCCAGTCGGCTTGAGAACAATTTTGTCGTTAGTGTGCAAAGGCATTCAGGCCACTTGCTCTTGGTCGATCATTTGAACTTTTATTTGTTGTCGTGATTTTAAATCACACATATTAGCGTCAACTATAAAAAAATATCCGTCTCTTAACCAAAACGTGAAATCCCCCCTCGATAAAATTCAATTTGAGGTCATCCATGAAATTGTTCATAATCTATTTCTACTTGTCATCGTCAAAATTAATCATATGAACTAATTATCGACATTGCTCGTTCAATAATGTAATTTATCAAATATAAAGCAACCCCGTTAGAAGTTTTCGATATCTTATCAACTTTTCCCGTCATCCATATTGTAATTTATTTGTACGCGTACGTACCGCTAAACAATGTGAAATAACTTATCTTCTGTATTTCCGGCGCAGTAATTTCTTCGTGGATTTAGTAATTTTCTGACCGAGGTGTAGGTCATATAAACTTACTGTCGAGCATGGTTTGCATATTAAGTTTCAATTTATCAGATACATTGTGCTTTCAGATAACACTGCAAGATTCATAATGGTCGATGTGTTATTAGAGAGAAAGAGACAATGACAATTTCACTGCATTTTCATTCCAGTTAAGTTAAGGAGGATTGACAATGACGTAAACAATTAAGAGCGTATCAAGTTGTTAAATTGGGTTGACTCTTACTTGACGAATCGAACCCAACGTGTATCCTTTCGCGGTGCCTTGTCATCTGAAATTAGAACCAAGTCTGGTGTTCTACAAGGTAGTCATCTAGGCCCTTTACTGTTCGCCTTATTTATTAATGACGTAGGTTCCATTCTACAGTCATCTTCTGTTCTTCTTTATGCCGATGACGCTGAAATTTTCAAAGTTGTGAGAAACCTTAACGATTGCAATGATTTGCCAACTGGTGTTCCGATAACAATCTCCTAATTAATCCTGACAAGTGTACGATTATATCTTACACACGCAAAAATCATCCTGTAATCTATGAATACTCACTTTTGAGTACATCTTTAAATAGATCAGCGAAAGTACTCGATTTAGGAGTATTGCTGAATCAATCCTTCACATTTGACGATCACATCGATTCAATCGTTGTGAAAGCTAGCAATGCCTTAGGTTTTGTCAGAAGACGTTCGAGGGAATTCAACGACATTTTTCTAACTAAGACCCTCTTTTGCAGCTTAGTAAGACCTTTTGTCGAATATGCAAGTATTGTATGGGCACCATATCAAAAAGTCTACATAGACCAAATTGAGTCAATTCAAAAGAGGTTCTTACGTTCCTGTCTCCGCGGTCTTCCGTGGTATGACCCTTTACATCTACCTCCTTATCAAGACCGCTTAAATCTTTTACGAATGGGTACTTTGGACTCTCGACGTCAAAATTCCAAAATCTTATTTGCCGCGAAAATTTTGGAAGGCACCGTTGACTCAAACTACTTATTAAGCCAACTTAATTTTAACACTAATAACAAACGTGTCAGGCGTGTTAACTTTTTGTCGATCCTTCAACATCGGACCAATTATGATTGCAATGAACCAGTCACTGCAATAAGTAGATGCTTTAACGAAGCTTATTATAAGTTTGATTTTCATTTATCTACAGCATCACTTAAACGAATTCTGTATAAGAATAATTAATTTTTATTGTATGTATATAGTCTGCATTAGACGAATTTAATAAATGAATGAATGAATGAAATACTAATTAGTGCTTTTATAAAATTAGTGCATCAACAATTTGTGAGATGCGTATAAAAATCAAAATAAGCGTATCAAACACACAATATGCTCTTATAGAAACACTTCTTTGCGAAACTAAGTGAACTAAAATAGTTAATATGTATATGTACACTTCCGCTCAGAAATATGTGCTCATTTAGCAAATTTAATATTTCAGGACTAGAACCGCTGGGAGTTAGCAGAAAAAATAACATGGACAGCATTGTGTAATTAAGATTTTCATAATGTGAAAGTAACTTGATTTTATGATCAAAAAGGTCTAGTAAGTTCGATTAAAAATTCCTCTATAGGCAAGTAGCGATACGAGGCAAAATCGTATCACAATAAAAAGGAAGCGTATCAAAATATTTCACAAAATAATAATCGTACCATATTTGTACGAATGTATCAAAGTGAGAGCCCTGCTAGTAATCATACCAGCAGTAATTGGATGTTCGATCTCCTTTAATTATTTACAAACGCTCAATGTTCTTTAACCTTTTGAATCTTGGTGGTACCTGAAAGCTACGTCCTATTTACTTTTTTTCATTGAGCATCTTAAAATCATTATCAAACTGAAGACAAAGAGAATGAACGAAGGAAGGGAGGTCATTGATAAATACCAGGAATAATAACGGACCAAGTAAGGATCCAGAACGGGGAAGTACAAAAATTCATAGATACAATACAGCTAAGACCAGCAATATAGGATGTATACCAGGACAAAAGAAGATCAGATGCCCCGTAATCTTCGAGCTTTACGCGAAGAAGCCTAAAGCAGAAGCAAACAAGTTAGTGAAGGTCAAGAGGTTAGAGGTGAAAGATCTGGTTTTTATAAACCCATTCTACTCAGGAGAAAGATAGGGATGAAGGAAAAGAAGTTGCCTATTCTAAAAAACTCTTGGCGAGGACTTCACTAAAGCGAGGGAGGAGGGATATAGGACGATAATAGGAAATGTAACCTGCGTCACTGGATTTATGAAATATTCAGTAGAATGAAAAGAAGCTGAGATGGAAAATAGAGACAAAGGAGCATACAAGGTCGATGAAGGTGATTTACCCAACAAGTTCGGGATGCCATAAGGACTAATACTGACATTAGCATCAAGACACTGAAGTAACGTCTCAATTTCTAGAGGGTTGGTATGAATAAAAGAAAGGCATGAAGAATTAGTATGAGAAAAATCAAAAATCATGATAGGATTTTGCTGGGGAAAGAAAGAGGAAAGTCTGTCAAGAAAGTGATTTAACCTCTCCGGTAGCGCAGATAAATACTTTTCCGACACTGCTACAGCTATGTCGTCCGCATAAGCAATCATTTTGTAGCCGGCACGGTCCAGACTCATTAGGAGAGTATTCATCGAGATGTTCCACAGTAGGGGAGAGAGCGCTCCATCCTGAGATGTGCCTGTGCTGATCCTTCGTCGTACGCGAGCAATCCTAAAAAGAAGAGACTGCCACTCTATTCTTAAGAAGCTGCACGATAAAAGCAATCAGTTGCTCATCCACATGCACCAACGAGAGTGCTTCAACAATTGCGTCGGACTTTACGTTGTTGGAGGCTCCCTCGATGTCCTAGAAGGTGGTAAGCGTATATCTCTTAAGATCAAGAGATTTCTCGATTTGCTCACTGAGGACGTGAGGAGCAGTTTCGACAGACTTACCTTTGATATAAGCGTGTTGTGCTGCGAGATCAGCATAGGATCGATTGATTTTTTAATATGGTAATCAATAATCCTTTCCAAAATCTTAAGCAGGATATAGTGAAGATATATTGGACGGTTGTCCTTTGGCTTAACGTGCGAAAGTTTTCCTGCTTTAGGGATAAACACGACTTTAGTTTCCCACCAGCCAGTGGGAACAAACCAGAAGCTTAGGCAAGTGTTATAAATCTCTCTGAGCCATAGTAACGATATTTCCATGGGCTGTTGGATATCAGCCGCAAGGACGCCATCAGAGCCCGGAGATTTAAACGGCTCAAATGAATAGTCCACCTCAGTTGAGGATTGGATATCTTAAACTACGGCGTTGAGCTGGCAGCTTGCTTCGTTTGGTACGCCGCTACTAGAGGATAATAATTGCCTGGAGAATGGGCGTCCATGAGAACTTTCAGAGTATCTGATCTGAACTCCATATTCCAACAGGGGGCCTTGGGATTCCCCTGGCTGAGGGTGGATTACATACTGCCCAAGACGCGGAGTTGAGAGCACTAGTAAAGGTGTCCACCACCTGATCCAATTCATGGTAGCAGTCAAATGATCCTAGAAGCAGTTTCCAGTGAGGATCGGACCAAGGATTGAAATAACTTCCATTTCGTCAACTTTCTGTCAATAAAGGCTACCTGCTCAGCTGAGTTGGGGTCAGCAATATTGGACGATATGTACCTATGATCACAGAATGAACACTCCTGTGAAACCTTCTAGTCACGGAGAAGATGCGAGTGTCCCCTACTAACCATAGCAAAGTCACGAACCTCCCTACGCGTCAAGGCGAGGAAGGTCGGTTGGCTGCCAGTATTGGCGATGAAAAAGTCATGGGCAAGGATGAAATCAAAAAGTTCCTCATCTCGGCCATTTGTGTTGGAGCTGCCCCATGCTTCATTATGAGCATTAGAGTCAGCTCCCAGAATATGAAGCACGCCAATTCTCATGGCTTCAGTCCAATACTCTTAACACTATCGCAGGGAGGATTAGTGCCATGAGAGTGCGGTAAAGAACCAAGATCAATGTTCTTATGTGATCTAAAAGGATGCATCCGTGCCCGTCGTGACTCACAAACAGAGATTCGGAACTAATATCTGAGAAGAGAAGACACTTATCAATGAACACTCTGCGAGATTCTAAAGACGGAATTTTTAAAAGGGTTAGACGTTCGCTATATGCAAAATCGGGGAAATTAAATTTGAAGAGCAAGAAACGGGTGAACGCTTGTTGGACGGAACCAAACCAGATAAATGAGATCCGTGGTCATAATGTAGATGATGTGTTGGTCAAATCTAAGCTTAGTGTATAATACGGAGCCAAGATCTTTGAATTTTTAATCACACCAAGATGAGATCCAGAAATATGATAAGCGAACACAAAGGCGCAATCATTTTGCAGCTGCTCGCATTTTTGCCGCAAGTTAATTACTCTAAACATCTTGAAGCAATAGGCATACAAAAGCCAAGATCAATTAATTGAAGAAGGAAGGGAGCCATTAATAAAAATTAGAAACAGAAGAGGGCCAAGAATGGAACCTTACAGAACTCCAGCGATTGGATGGAAGGGAATGAAGAGTAGGAATTGACAGTGACTACAGAGACACGATCATGCAGATCATGTACGTAGGAGGGAAACTAGGAAAGAAGGAGGCCAGAGAATTATTTATTTATTTATTATTCAAATCTCATTTAACAGAAAATCCAATTATAAAATGAGATAAAAGAAATAATAAAAAAATTATTAATATAAAGCAAAATAGGAATAAAAATAATAAAAAAAAAATTGAAGAAAAAGTAAAGAGAAAAATGCACAATAAAAATAACTAAGAGACTACGTTAACAAATCAATAACATATTTTTTAAAATAATGAAAAGACATGGACAAAGAACCAAACTGATGCTCATCATGGCTTCTAAGTATCCTAGGTATAGGTGAGTCAAAATACACAAGAGTACGCGCAAAAGGAGTAAGGAAAAGCGATTGAGTTCTAACCGGGCGATCAGACACACGTAAGAAATAACACACGCGAATGTTGGAAGAGAGTAAGCCATGATAAAGCTTGTAAAGAAGACATTCATCCAGGAATATTCTGCGGGTACTCAGCAAATGGAGATTTAAGAAAAGCAGACGGTCATCATAAGGACGATAAGCAACATTAAATTTGAACAAAAGGCAGCGAGTAAACTTACGCTGAACGGATTCAACAGCATTAGACAGGTACACAAAACGAGGAGACCACACTTGGGAGCAATATTCAACAGTGCTACGAAGAAGAGAAATAAAAAGACGAACACATGTGGTGATATTGGTTGCAAAGCGAGAGCAGCGCAGAACGAAACCAGCTACGTTTGAAGACTTATGTTGACATTATTATTTTAAACTCATTATTTAAAAAAATATGTTATTGATATGTTAACGTAGTCTCTTAGTTATTTTTATTGTGCATTTTTCTCTTAACTTTTTCTTCAATTTTTTTTTATTATTATTTTTATAAGTCTACATGCTTCAAAAGACTATCACACAAAAAATATTCGAAGGAAATTGGATTAGGCTTATTGGAAAAAGACATCACGAAACACTTGGAAACATTAAGATCAATGGAAGTTCGCAGAGCACCAATCACTTAAAACAAAAAGATCCGATTGTAACTTACAGCAATCATTTTGTGAAGCGACAGCACGGAAGGTCATCAGCATACAACAGAAAGTCAGACTGACAGTTACAAGAAAGGTAATTGATAAACAATGTGAAAAGGAGGGGACCAAGGATGGAACCTTGGGGAACACCAGAAGTAGGAAAGAAAGGGGAGGAAGAACAACCATTAAACACAACACGGCAGACGCGATCATGGATGTAGGAAGAAAGCCAGGATGTAAGGGACCTGGAAACACCAAAATGACAGATCTTATCTAACAACCCTGTGTGGTTTCCCTGTCAAATGCTTTCGCGAAGTCAGTGTAAATCACATCAGCTTGAAGACCATTGTCCAAAGTACACGCGACGAAGTTAGTGAATTCCACTTAATTCGTAGTCGTTGAACGTCCCTTAATGAAACCATGTTGCTCAACAGAAAATAAATGACTGAAAGCACCATGAATTCTGTCATGAACAATCCGCTCAAACAACTTCGGAAAGCAGGAAAGGAGGGATATATAACTTTTCAACTGCAAGAGCAGTAGTTCACGGTCAACCAAATCGAAAACATTAGTAAAATCTCGCTTTAGAAAGCTAGAATACTCTCATAAATAAGGAATACTTACAAAATCTAAAATTCAATTATTTGCTATAAAAATTAGTTACAACTAGAAAATTTTGAAAATATGAGCACTATCCCTAATAATTTAACCCTACTGTGCTGTTGTTTGTACTCCTTTAGGGAAATATATGGAAGCATTAAATAGAGTCCTGAATAGTAGAGATAAATACCTAAATGAAATCAGTAATGATATGGTGCTGCAATATTAAAATGTTTATCGTATCTACAGATAAACTACAAATGAAAATGAAACTATCATACATGAATAATTCATCTGTCTAAAATTTGGAGGCGTCATAGTCACGAATCTGTGCATAGTTAAAGATTTTTAGCGATTTACTTATGTTATGTACCCATGCTGTTCAAAGCACCAAACAATCAAACATTCGAAAATTATTGACCATACACAAGGTAGAATTTACATTCTGCGCGTTCGAAGTGTGCCACTTTTAGCATCGAATAATGCGTGAAAAGTTTACTTGTATTTTATTCTTCACTTCATTTCAGCACTTGTCTATCTTTCTCACGAAAAGTATCATCGAGGAAAATATCTTTGAATTTTACACGGCCACAACACAAACCGCAAGAGCGCGAGCCGCTAACACAGCAATATAGTCAGTCAATAATTGAGTATCTAAACGCCTAGGTGCTTCGAATTTGTAAATATTTACATGAACTCGAACTCAATAAAAAAAATCCCCATCATCATTAAGAAAAAGAGCGAAAGAATAATAAATAGAAAAATCATTCTAGCCGAACTTTGTGCATGATCTAGTTTCATCAGAAAACAGTTGCTCGAGTACATACTTTTTCTCACTCAACAAATCCCGATGTAAACTTTCAAATGAACTTATAACGAATTCTAGACTTGAGAGATATTTGAAAGAAAGAACCGCCTGCTTTATTTCGTTGAGTTTTGTTTTTTCGTCGTGTGGCGACTGATTTTTTTTCTAATGCTTGATTTACAGTGCTGGTATGCTGTTTGTGATGTCTTATCTTAGTTTTAGTTGCTATATCAGAAAAGGTGTATTTGCTTAGTTTTTTATTACGAGAGATAAGATAATTTATCAATAGCTGCAGTATTTTTGAAATATCGTCAACATTTAATCGAGAGCTATGAAATGTTTTATCTATTTGTAGCTCTTTTTTTCGAAGGTGAATACTTAAAGACTGGTGTATTTATAATAACGTAGATATGTATAACAGTTACATATGTATAACAGTTATAGATATGTATAACAGTTACAATAATGGTCTTGAAACTTTCGTTACTATCAGAAATATTACTAATACTGGGGGTGTCGGAAATTCGCTTATGTATTCGTTCCTTTTACACAACCATCTTGTTGGCACTTTTGGAAAATCAGGTATTCCTTAGAGGTTGAAGATGGAGACTTCATCCACATCCAATGTGTACAAATGTAGATTATTTATTCCCATAATATACTTCTCTCATGATTTAACTCAGTCATTTGTTCACAGCTAGGCCGACTCAACGTCTTTGTGTCATCATGGTGGATCCATGACTTGATTCGAACCATCCATGACTGAATTCGAACAGAGACCATACACTCTTGTACCCATTGATCTACATACCCGTTTTCGCATACACAAGCTTTTTTGGGTTGCTCAACAGGCCGGTCAGCAGACTAACAGCAGCTGCTGTTTGGATCAGAAGCAACGAATAAAAAGCTATAGGTTTAGCGATTCGTTTAGGGAATTATTAAAACCTTTCGACATGTTTAGTTGAAATGAGTTTTTAACCAAGTCTATCTTACCTGCGGATAAGTCAGCACTGTGAGCACATCTGCAAAAGTAACACATTCAACAATTTTTTCAGGTGTCACCTTATAGCTAATTTCATGCTTAAGCAGTTGCCATAGAGAGGGTTTAAAGTACAATACAATTCAGCACCATTTTTCAAAATGATGCCGGTAAAAATCCAACAATTCTACCTGGAATATACTCAATGCAAATCAAATTTAAATTTTGTAAGATAGTCATTCTTGTATGATCATCCCTAGCAATTTATCTTCCAATAATTTTGGCGGCCGTTAAGCACTTCACAGCGTCTTGATTCCTTCGGGAAGATTCTTTTCACAATAAGGAAGAAAGGAGTCTAAGTTTTATGCAACTCCATAGTCATAGCAACAGGGAGAGAAATATGGAAATAGCCGATTAATTATTCCAAACAACGACAACTTCACACTTAGTTTTATGGAGTTCTACTTTTTATGGAGTTCTACTCTTAAAACAACCCAAACACAGACAATGCCACTCATGAGCACTACACTGAAAAAAATTTACATGGCGCCCAGAGCTTTGTAACATAGCGCATTATTTATGGCCCCATACGCTATGTACATAGTCCTCTGAGCTATACAGTATGGCTCCCAGCGCCATAATGTCAGAATCTACATAGCGCGTGGTCTTATGTAACATGGCGCAGTAATTATGGTCCCACACGCTATGTAAATAGTACACTGAGCTATGCAGTATGGCTCCCCGCGCCATAATTACCTGGCGCAGAGATTATGGCCCTTCACGCTATATTACATAGTACCATGAGCCATGTAATATGGCTTCAGTTATGTCTTCAATTATAACTCGCAGCCATACTGTGTGCGGAGTCGTATAAATGTCAGCAAGTGACATTTGAGTTACATCAATAGAAGTGAGAATTGAAAAAGAAAAAGTTCAAACATTAACTTCGAATGCAAGACACTACAATGAAAAAACAGATAGCGCCAGACGCCACAATTTGTAGACTTCTGGCACCTTTCGGGATTCTGGTAACATATGGCGAGAAAAATAGTACATGGCGAAAAGTTTATAGGAGCAGACGCTATGCTTATAGCCCTCCACACCATATACTATAGTCCCCTATGCCATGTACTATAGTCCCCTATGCCATGTACTATAGTCCCCTACGCCATGTACTACAGTCCCCTACGCCATGTACTACAGTCCCCTGCGCCATGTACTACAGTCCCCTACGCCATGTACTACAGTCCCCTACGCCATGTACTACAGTCCTCCACGCCATGCACATGTACATGGAGTGGAGGACCATATTACATGGCGTGGAGGACTATAGTACATGGCGTGGAGGGCTATAAGCATAGCGTCTGCTCCTATGTACTTTTCGCCATGTACTATGGCGTGTGGCGCTATATTTTATCACAGCCCCCAAATCGACTTTGTACATGGCGCCAGTAGTCAATAAACTATGGCGTCTGGCGCTGTGTTTTTTCAGTGTAGGGTGATTCGGAGCCGTGACTTGCAGAGGGCTGTCTTCCAGAGAGCTGAAAGAAAGTCGCCGATATACACAAAAGTTACAGGAAAGGCATGTTTGGCTCCTATAACAGTTGCAAATAGTTTATCTGTTTCGACGCAGCACTTTTCTGCCTTGATCTGCACTAGGTCAGGGCAGTGACCCTCGAGCCCGATCAGAACAAGGAATCCACAAATGATGTATTCACTAAACTTCTGATCTCATTTAGTATGTGAGTGCACGCCACAAGGCTCATAATACGATGAAAGATCGAGTACGAACAAATAAATAAAAATAAACTACTTAAAATACAGTACAATACGAGCAAAAGACACATACAACAGTGCAAACGCGAGCCACGACAGACACAGGTATCCAAACTAAGTAAAAGCACCTGTAAAATAGTCCACTTTGCAAGATGTCATCACTAACGTCAATCGAGCCGTAGCAAAAACTGAGTGTAATCAAAGCGACCACGACAGGAAGTTGTCGCTTCAAGCGATCTACACGTCAGTTTGAGGACATCAAAGAAGTTACTTACAGCTACTGATGGGCGATTGCGAGATATTTTAAAAATACGAAACACCCGAGATAATCATGCTTGATGCCACGAAACAATCGAGAGCACAATCGATATGCTCGATTATTCTACTCCATTGTTCGTTTCGATTGCTGTACTCGATCGTTGGAGGTTGGTTTAAAGCAGAAATAGAATGTGTAGGCTGTGGGTGTAGCTAAATATGAAGGGCAGGTGCCGTAGTTATTGCCATACCCAGTACCAACCCAGTACTGTAGCTAAGATCAACACAATGCTGTAGCTCACAGCCGAAGCCGATAGTTCTCAAAGTTTGATGGTCAGTGTTTTGCTGTGTAAAGAGCGTAATACAAGAAATTTAAAGGATTTTTTTTAATAATTTTACCTGACTGGTTCAATGACAAAATCAGGACATATCAGATAAGATTTATCAAACTATTGGTCTGAGTAATTGACTCTGACGATATCTGTCAGAAAATTGAGACATATCGAGCTTCTAAAGGAAAAATTGGTCTTTCGAATAAAATCAGTTGCTGTAGTTTGTACAAAATTTAAAGATATTTTACTTATGCTCAGTGATTGGTATAAGTGGGAAAATGTCCAAAATCATTGTAGTTGACAGTCCTGATTTTTTCTTATCGTAGTGCTTTCCAGACAACTAGTTTGTATGGATAAAGGACAGCGCAAAGTTTTACGTGCCAACGATACGCGATGTTCCCAAGCGGTCCCCCATCTAAGTACTAGCCGCGCTCAACACTGCTTACCTTCGGTGATCGGACGAGAACCGGTTGTTCCAGTGTGGTATGACTAACCTATCCTAATTTTGCAATCAAAGTTCTAGCTATCTTTTTATTGAGTATATTTTAAAATGACACTACAGCCACAAGGTTGCCCACATTTCCAAATAACTTCTATCGGACCAGATCCTAAAATAAATAAAATATATCCTGTGAACTTCACTTTGATCTGATTATTGAAATTTTCAAAATGCTGGTGCTGAAAAAGTGGGTAATTTGGCGAACGGTAACCCTTTTTATGTGCCGTGGAATTTTAAAAACTTCACGCTGAAACAAAGCATTAAATTGATATATCGTTCGCCTTATTTTCTGACAAACTAAGAATTTTCAGGAGACAAGATGATTTGAAGAATTTTTATCACAGTTTTTAATCTTTCGTTGGTTTCAAAACGGCTATTTTACATTCCGCTGCCGACTAGGCACGTAAGGCCCTAGCAGCAGGCAAAGTTCGAATCGGCTGGGTGATTTTTAGGCTCCGGGAGCAGATTTCCATGAAAATGTGTTTCAAATCCTTTTATTTTGGGCCACAGGGAATAACTGTAAAAATTCGCAGGACCAGCCGAGTTTGCGTCGAAGATGTGGAAAAGGAAAACCAAAGGCTGCGATAACAAGCACATAACGGGTAGCACCAGATGTGCAGTTTTTAAGAAGGCATTGAGCTCCAGGCATTAATGAAGATTGAACGAACAGCGCAGGATTTGCTCTCACAGTCGATTTATGAGCTTAAAGCTAACATTAATATCTCCATAGTATGGACGTGCAGAAATCGAACGCTGCAGAAGATAATACAACAAACTGGATATGTATGAGCTGAAATGAGTATGCGCTAAAATTGATAGCATCTACTATACAGTGGTTATGCAGCACCGAGTATGACATAAGCGGAGTATGAACAAATGTTGGATAACATAGTAATGGACGCAAAGTAGCACAACCTGTCCTTAGGCTTAGGAGTGGAGAAGGCGGAAAAGTAAAGCTAGAGCGCGAGGTATACTGATTTTTCACAGGTAAATGCAGGGTGACTTATCAAAGACGCTACCAAAAAAAATTTAATAACTTTTCTGTCTAATCGGTTGCATTTTTTTTATTTTACAGATTGGTTTTTAAATTTAACAAAAATGGGCGATTGGGATAATGAAAGAAGAATTGGGGTTGTGCGCCGCTATCACGGACTCGAGTCGGTGACTTCCGGCCAAAGAGAATTTATGATGGACTATAATAAGGCCCGTAATCAATTTTGCCGAGCGTAGGACATTCACAAGAAAACCTTATCAACGAGATTCCTCAGTTCAGACGCAGGGAACTATCGCTGCTGCCATACAAGCCAATACTAAAGTTTCGACAGGGAGCTTATCTGCTCAAACGGGTATCACTGCAGACAGTTCTGCATAAAGATTTACACTTATTTCCTTAGAAAATTCAACTAACAAGCAAATTGAAGGCAGCAGACTTGGCGATTCGCTTTGAATTTTGCCAGAAGATAATTTAAATGGCAGAAGAGGACGAAAATCTTTTGAACTTCATTTTTATGTCTGACGAGGCCCATCTTCATCTAAACGCCAATGTTAACAAACAAAGTTGTCGAATATGGAGTGTCTCTGGCCCACAAATACTCCATGGGACAGAATTATGGGACAGTGTGGTGTGCAGTTTTTTCAAGCTGCATTGTCAAGCCTTCCTTTTTCGAAGAAAACGGTCTTACAGTTAACTTAAAGATGTTGAAAGAGTTTTTCTTTCCAGATCTACGCCGAAAGAGAATCCCTTTCAACTCTGTTTGCTTTCAACATTATGATTCAACTTCTCGAACAACCGGAGCTGTTCTGACAGAATTCTAGCGAAAATTCCCCTATAAGCGATTTCCAGACACTTAACATTCCGTTTTTAGAGACTTGCTGGCAGCCACGCGGAATATCGGTTGAGGCAACCGGCCTGGATGCCTAACAGCCTTTGCCGATGTTTTGACAAGGTTCTTTCAGGAAGTCGTTTATCCCAAGCAGTGGATGCAAGAGAAACTGGTTCTCTGGCCTAAACAGAATAAACCTATTGGGAAACCATCATCTTATTCTATTTAATAAATTGTATTCGTTGTATTCAATATTCCTATTGAATACAACGAGAAAAGCTTTCGAGTGGATAATATGCGAGCTGCTGCTGTCTGAAATTCAAAGCAAAAACGGACTATCGGAGCAGCGATTCGACTTTTTTTTTCTAAAAGGGCGGTCAACTGTCTACGCTGTCAGAATGAGATGCTAGTGCGCTTTGGTAACAGTAAATTTGAGGGACATCCGCAACATCGCGAAGTGGAGCCGTATTGCAGATAGGTTGTTCGATAACGCTTGTAATTGTCGAATATTTTAGGGAAAGAATCTTATGATACGAACGAAGAGTGAAAACTTTACCTGGTAGAAGCGGAAGTACCACAGGGATATCTCCTTGGGCCCCTGCTATCGAGGATAATATATGATGGGATACTAAGTCTACGTGAACTCAAAAATGTGGCTGAGGCAGGATTCGCCGGCGGCATTGGTATGCTGATTTTAGCTCGTTTTCCCAAATTGGTCGAAATATACGCAAATGATGTCATGGCTTGAAAGTGCCGTCCTAGAACTTGCCAACCATAAGACGGATATGGCACTGATCACCAAGCGAAGGAAACTAATAATAGTGCAGATAGAGGTTAGGAATTGCATTATTGCCATTCAGCCTAGGCAAAAATTGGCAAAATAGCTAGACCCTCAAATTAATCTTGTGCGTTGTGCGATTGACTTCAGGGATTCTTGGAAAAACGAGCTATGACCTGACTCAATTCTTAAACAGACATGACGGCTACCATAACTATCTGCACCGTTTTGGACACAATTGCTTGCCTAGTTACGGCATTGGGCACATGGAAGGCAAAGCAGGGAAAATATCAATCGAAGCGATATTCACACGATGGAGTGCATATGAGCTAAATATAATAAAAAAGGGCCATATATGTACAACTCTTTAGTAATTGAGAAATGTACTATCAAAGACAAAACACGAAAGAATCTGTTTTATTTGCTTTATACATCACCTGCATGAGAGGATGAGGGCAGTGCTGTCACAACCGCTGAAGTAGGTAGCTACCTTGACTCCTGGATCTCGAAGCAAGTCTGTGGGTTACGTATATTTCCGGATACATACAAGACCTCTAGATAAACGCAGAGGCTGCATCCTTATCATGAAATCTATAAATGATCTTGTCCTTTCAAGCTTCAGGGACAAGGACAATGTTGCTATTGTGGTCGACACAGCCCACGTCATTTTGGATCGCTTCTTGTTGTATGGCACGCAAGCTAGGCTTGCTATATCCAGTAACCATGTAAGGGTGTTGGCTGCAGTCGCAAATTCTAAGTGGATTCCGCTAATAATAGGCACAGATGCGAACGCACATGATCAGTTATGGATCAGTTCGGACACCAAAGAAAGCGGTGAATCACTATATGAGTTCATTGTGTCTAACAGCCTTACCATTACAAATATTGGCAATCTTAAAGGTTATTAATTTGTGATCACGGTTCCCTTCTTGTCTATAAATCAGCATAGACAACGTATATCGTCTCTAAAGCTTATCAAAGCAGAGAATAATTGATACGGGAAACTCGATCGTTTCGCGGAATAAGCCTCCGAAAGCTGAATCAAAGTGGCATTGTTTTTGTGGGTTGATTAAAATTGAAAATTTTTCTCCATCGAAAATTCTTCTCCATGGTCTTTAATATGAAAGTTGTGAGGCTAATTAGCCTGTATGATTTTGATAGGTCGGCCTGTTTGTTGCCACCTTTAGGGATGTACGCAACCTACGCGAGTCTTCACAGCTTTCGTATATAGCTGAGTTCCAAGCTCGCTCTAAATATGTGTACCAGAATACTTTTTAATATCAGAGCTGGGTAGATTCCGTCTGGTCTCGGTAATTTGAAGGGTTTAAAGGAGTCTATTGCCCATTCAACCTTTTCATACGTGATGATTTGTTAAATCAGAGGTGAGTAAGGTGTCCGATCAGGGCCTTCCTCTTCTTCCTCAGCCTTACCACAGCTCCTACTTTTGCATCCTGGAAAGTGTGTTCTAAGCAGCACTTCCAATGTGTCTCCAAAAGTGGTCGTCATCCCGTCATCCTTCATCTGGATTTCTAAGTAGTCCTGATTGCTCTTGGTGGCTTTTGAACAAAGCTTCCTGTATCCTGGCAGTCGCTGTGATGCTATTGAGACTTTCGCACAAGGCGCTCCAAGCCCTTCTTTTGAATTTCCTTAGCTCTTTGTTATATTCTGAGAATTTCTTTTTATAGGCCTCCCAGTTTGATGTAGTTTTGGCCTGGTACACCGTTCAGGCGCTCGTCTGAGTTCTTCCAACTCCCTTTTCCACCATGCCACCCTCATTTCGGGAGCACTAGTTTTCTCAAGGCAGTTATCGCGGCATGATTCAAGGATTATTCTGGTGACCTTGTCCGTAGTATCTCTGATTCCGTTTTCGTAGTGAAATTCTTGTGCAGGCCATGAAGAAACGCTTTACAACGAGTTCTGTCGTAGCTGTAGATGCGAATGCTCAGCTCTTGCTAGAAAGAGGAAGCAGTCCCACTTCTTCGCCAGTCTAACCGTACTGTCGGTGGATGTGAAGAGGTTCACCCAGTTCATCAAGGACACGGGGTGGCCCTCCACATAATAAGGGTTGTGTACTATACGAAATGCGGTATCACAATGAGCCCTTGTGTGTCTAAGTGTACTATCTTCGAAACCTGTCTGGAAGGAGAAGCCGCAGAATCTACCTTCCTACAGCATCTTCATGAGGCTTTATCAAAAAGAACAGCCGATCAAAAACTTAAATCAGGGTGACTGTTATTTTTCTTAAGGATATATAGTTCGGACCTTTGGAATAGAAGCGGCCCATCAAAGATATCTGAATTTACTGCGCACCTACCCCATTACCATATAATCTAACCATTTAATTTAAATTAATCGTCATCAATGCTGCAATTAAATAACTTTGTAAATATTTAACATGAACAGCAACATGAAAGGTAGGAAAAAGTATTTTTTCCTTCCATGCGAAATCTCCATTTTCCGAGTTCTATCGCTATAATCAAGCTGTTTTTTTTGATAACTTAACCACAAATTGCGTAAGCAGTTAGCAAATAGCTAGATGCGAAATTAGTAGCCAGCAAAATGAGCAATTAACATTGATCTTCAACGAAAACAATAACTACACATTAATTCAATTTTCTACCGATGTTGATTGTTGATCACTTGTTGCCCGGCGTTTATAGTTTAATGATCTGCTCGGTTTGATTGCCACATTCCTACCAAAATCTCATAGTTCGAATGATAATTTGGTGTTAGTGGAACAAATACTTTTCAAATCGAAAAAAACCCGTACATTTCGTTTTCAATATTAGCTTTTTACGCCCAATCCATGTCGATATTGGAATTTGCCGTAACCTATGGCATCTCAAAAAAAAAACATTGCTTACATGAAAGGATACTTAACTAATTTTCGAGATTTTTGTCTATAAATAACGCGGCGGACCCCCGAAGTCTGATCCAAGCAAGGGAAAAAAGTGAGTGTAAATGTGCGTAGCATTTAATTCGCTGTTTTAATTTACATACACGCAAACATGTTCATAATAGACACTTTAAGCTTTGTGTTTGCGTAACGTCATGTCTTTTGATAAGCTTGATGATAATGTATTATTAAACTATCTATCTTTCCGCTCACCGGTTATTTCCAGACGAATTTCTGTTGAATCTATGAATCATAGGCTCACGAAAACGCTTCGAACTCATTTTAGTTCAGGGCTGGAAAACTTTGACCAGCAGTCGAATAAGATTTCTATGGCAGAAATGAAAATGCTGTTTGAATGAATGTGGTTCGGACGACTAGAGGAAATTCGTTTTGATTTGGCTTAGATTTTTGTACGAGACATATCTGTAAATATTTAAGAGCTATGCACAAATGCGTGTTGGGCACGTAGCGTACATTGGAAGTAGATGGCAAACGCATAGTAATCATTGTTTCGTATTTTTAAATTGAAGTACGAGAGATTGACCTTAAAGTAACTACTGCTTACTATTAACTAACATTGAGAAATTTATTGAAATAACTTCTAAGGTAATTTAGTTTGTGGTGGAAAATATGTGGTGATTAATTTTTTGTTAGGTTTCGATGAATTTAAAGATTTGGATTAATTATGCCTTGACTCAGAAAATCTGATACCATTGAAGACATGATTACAGCCCTATAAAAACAAAAGGATAAAATTTCGCATGCATTCCTAAACAATCAGACGGAATTATTAGTAATTTTGCCGTAAATTGAATAGGCTCAAAACTATTAACTGATTACTCATTATTAAAAGCATGCATTGGGTATCTAAAGGGATGAGCCCTTATTATCAACAGTATCTACTATTAACAAGACGCAGGTACAATCTTTAACTGGTGGTAGACAGTATCGAAATTATGGGATCGTGTCCTATGGAATCGTGTGTAATATAGTGCAAGAAATGGTATACGAATGGTATAAACTATAGAAATGATTCGATCATATAAAATCATACTGCGTTGTATCGAATTTCCTATGCAGATTGCATTAAACGTTTGGTCATTAATAAGCCGTTCACACTACACTCTAAATCAAGTGGATTTAGAAGCTGTCAAAGTTAATCAGGTAAGCGTTCACACTACCCGAAGTGATTTAGAATGAGGAGATTTAGAGAGAGAAATGTCATTCGAATTTATGTGTACAATTTTTTTGCGTGAAAGTTGTTGAAAATGGTGCAGAAACATGCAAGAACATTTTCTTTTCACTTTGTACAACTCACATTTTCCTTTTTTGTTCAATTTTTGCTATTTTAGGACGAAATTCGAATGACATTTCATTCAAATCTACTCTCGCTCTCACGGATGGAATCCACCACGCTCTGAGAAAAATTCACCAGGGACAAAATTCACAATAGTACCTGATTTGTACTTGATTAACTCTAAATCTACTTGATTAACTCTGTCAGACGCCAAAAAAAATGTATGGGTAATCAGGTAGATTTAAGTTGATTTAGCTCTAAAGCGATCAGCTGATCGAAATCGCCTGATTTAGAGCCTAGTGTGAACGGGCTATAAGTGCAGTGGTCGTGTTCCGCTTTGTTATTTCGTTATTGTTTCGGTCTTGCTTTGTTATTTCGTTTTGTGTGAAAGATACGTGGTGTGCTACGTATTAAAATGGATTTCCAAAACAAAAGTGTAGAATCGGAAGTGAATTCAATAGATATTTCAAACGCTGTACTAGAGTATATTTATTTAGAATCGAGTGACGATTCGTACATAGTTGCTGATGATAAAAACACAAATCTTCATGATATTGAAGATTTTTCAGGACCTGCAATTCATGTTTATTTAACAAATACCGGGAAGAATGTGATTCGCCTCAAAAGGCATTAGAAACTTAGAGTTTTGTTACGTCAAAACTCTGTATTACTACGTTAAAACTCTGTATAGTTTAAGTATATACCAAATAAGATATGTTGGTTAGTGTACTACAGATTTAAGTTTATATTATTTTTAAAGAATTAATAAAGTTTTTGTAACTCCTGAAACGCTTTATTTTTTTATTGTATGTGAATGATACATGTAGATTATGTAAAGTTTTTAACTTGACTATACATTAATGAACTAATGAGATCCTAGTAGTGGACGTTAAACATCGATAGTTGATATAGTTGATATTTCTTCGATAGTTGATATTTCTTTCGATAGTTGATATAGTTGATAGTTGATATTTCGATAATATCGATGTTTTTTTAAAAACTATCGATAGGCTATGGATAGACTATCGATGGTGTATATGTGTCTTGCGAAATTAGTAGATACACCCAGGATTCATTAATTTTTTTAAAAATAACTGAGAATTCAATTACTATTATACTGCCCTACTAAGCGCAAAAGCGGTATCTCAAAAAAAAAATCGAAACATTGATTTTTATAACATTAGAAAGCTTAAAACAATACGCATCTAATGAACTAATCTTTTTAATGGTATCTTATTTAAAACATATGGAAAATACCTTAAGAAAATTTTCTAAATCTAAGTACCCGATGTATCCAAGAGCGGAAGACCGCTCACCGAGAAAAGTGGAGTAAAGAGAATCCTCCACCAGCCCTAGACGTACCCAGTTTCTCATCGCCTATCTCAATTTTACCTTAAAACACTAAGGGAATTAGAGGTATATCAATATTACTACTTTTACAAAACTACAATTATCTCGAAACTCGCTTTCATTGAGATACCGCTTTTGCGCTTAGTAGGGCAGTATAGAGAAACACAGAAATATAGAGTTTTATTCATTTCCGAAATGCTGAGCATTTTGATTTAGGGAAAGTAATTCATTGAGACGCTTTGAGACTTTAAGAGGTTTCTGCGATCACTGTGAATTACACCAGTTTTCGAAAAAATTCGTTCACTCGGAATAGAAGACGCAAGTATACATAAATGCTAGAGAGCAAACATTTTCTTTGTCTCAGTATTTGAATCTAACCAGTAGTCGATGAGACATTTGTCGTTTCCACTGGGAGGTTTCTCCAGGTTTTGGTATATATCTATGTCTTATTGCATCATTATTTGGGCAGCTATAAGCTTTGCCTTTGAATATATCTTCGGGTAAAAATAATAACTACTTCGATTTTTTTGCTTTCAACTTTTCCTTCGCTAATAAATTTCCCCAGTTTCAACAGTTGCTTGTAATTGCAATTGCCGTAAATTCATAAGTACTCTGAGTTGACTCGGGCTTTTGTGTCATCAGAAAAGAAGTATATTCTATTTGAAGAGATTGGGCGGCTATGTTTCCATCGTTTTTACTTATTTTTTGAACCTTGGATCCAGAATGGTGGCTAACATCATGAAGACCCTTTTCTCAAACGGTATTAATCGTTCCTGCACTTACTTGCATAAAGCATTATAAATATTCTTTCCAGCAGTGTTTTTTTATGTTAATGCCCACTTTCGATAATTGTAGAGTCCTCGTAATAACGGAGTTATATAAGAAAGAGTAATGTAATTTGCGCCAGATATTGTTGTCGTAGCCACATCAAATGGTTCTAATAGCAGAATTGTATTCGGCAGCACATTCAAATCTTCGGCGAGTAAAGTTTCAGGTGCTTTCACACAGTTGGCTAATTCCAAAGTCAATTCTTGCGTGATATCATAGAAACATTTGATCTTGGCGTATGCGTTATTCCAATGAGAACGGAACTGCTGAATTAACTTCAGTTCAGGTTTGTTGAGCTGTCGTTGTGCAATTCTGCTTCTGCCCTACTAAGCGTAAAAGCGGTATCTCAATGAAAGCGAGTTTCGAGATAATTGAAGTTTTGTAAGAGTAGTAATATTGATATACCTCTAATTCCCCTAGTGATTTAAGGTAAAATTGAGATAGACGACGAGGAACTGGGTTTGTTTGGAGCTAGTGGAGGATTCTCCTTACCCCACTTTTCTTGGTGAGCGGGCTTCCGCTCTTGGATACATCGGGTACTTAGGTTTAAAAAACTTTCTTAAGGTGTTTTCTATATGTTTTAAATAAAATACCATTAAAAGGATTAGTTCATTAGATGTGTATTGTTGTAAGCTTTCTAGTGTTATAAAAATCAACTTTTCGATTTTTTTTTGAGATACCGCTTTTGCGCTTAGTAGGGCAGAATTGTAAGTATGTCTGAAACAACTGATCTCGATTGAAAAGAAGTATCAATATTTTTGCACTTTTTCGTGATATAAATATCAGACACAGTCAAATTTAAAGTATACGCGAAGCATGGAATATGATTAAATTGAAAAAGTTTTGCTTGCATTAACATGCGAGCAGCATTATCAGTGACGATCCCATTTATTTTTGATCAAATGTTCCATTTGCTTAGTGTAGTATTTCTCGCCTAAACAAGAAATAACGAGTCTGAATATTTGTCTTTTCAACTACACCAACGATAGTATTCATCAAACAGGCATAAAATAAATATGCAACTTACTTCTGCCATTGAAAAAAATCAATATTTTCTCGTTGTTTGGATTTGTCCACATATCAGTAGATAAAGAAATATATTGAACTGCATTTATGGCATTATGAACCTGCGTTTTAATATCTTCGAAGTATTTGGTGTCAGGAATTGCATGTTTTCCGTCCAAATCAGCCACGAAATCACGAAAGCCTTCATGTTCTCTTTTCCGCAAAGGCACTATGTCCAAAACAACCATACGAATTATACAGTTCATCTAAATATTTTTTCGGACAGAATCATCTGCGTAGAATTTTGCTCTTCCAAAATAATTTTTGATGATTGTTCTAGATTTCGTTGAACTGCTCTCAAAGATGTTACTAGGACCATGAGTTTTTGCCATAGGTTCAACAGAAAATAATTTTCACTATGTTTTATGTTCCCGTTTTAAATTATCTGATATATTTTTCGTGCTTTTACTTGTTTTGTATTGATTGCAAATCACTATTTGGAATTCTTTCTCACTAAGTCTCAATTTTCAACACATTTTTTCCTTCTTTTACATTTTTTCCTTCTTGATGTTATTTCATTCTACAATAAATAACAAGTGGCAAAACTAACAAAATAAAAGAGTGGTCTGCTATCTTTGGTTTGTGCTGTATTATAATAACAAGAAAAGGAAATATTATTAAATGAGAAAAACTAAGCAAACATAAAATACTCACAGTGAATGGGATGATATCGAAATGTTACCTTACTCATTTTTTTCTGTTTTCAAAAACTATCGATTGCAAAAAAAAACATCGAGGTGTTCGATAGTTCTGAACTATCGATACTATCGATAGTACTATCGATGTTTAACGTACATTAGATCCTACTATAAGCGGGTTAGAGTTTCTTATTAGATTTGTAGACTTCTGCGTATTACTTTAATTAGATACAATAATAGAAGATATAGGTTGTATATGATATATTTAATAATCATCCCCATTATTTTGATGAGGTATACTTATGGAATTAATATGAAGTAATAATAGTTAATACAGTTTGTATCTTCTTAAATTTATTAGCCTACCCATTATTTTAATTAGCTATTTGCATTTGTTTTAAGGGATATACATATGATAACTTTAATGATTTTTAAAATGTTGAAATAATATGATAAATCACATTGACCATATTTAATGGGAAAATGGTTAAAAAACTATTAAATTCTTAGTGATTTTATTGGATCGTTTTCTGTGTTTGAACCAGCCATACATTTCTGCACTTTGGGCACATTTTGAGGTTCATCATAATGAAATAAATGTTCGAAAAAATAATAATCAACCAGTGGGCTGCTCAAAGTTTATTGAAGATTAGAGTTCAAGGTGTTCCGATTTCAGCATGCTTTGGCTTCCTGGCGTACACCATCGTTTCGATGAAGACATATCTACGCTTTTCGTCTTTCGCCAAAGATTTTAACTCGCTTCACCTTCCAGGCCGAATCTTTCTCAGTAAGCTGGTTACTTTCAAGTCAAGTGATCTACACGTTGGTCGCGACTAGCAACTTTGGCAATTGTCCAGCTGTTTTTTGCCAATTGTTTGCTATGAGCAAAATATATATTTTGCCAATTGTGTGTTAATCGTGTTAATTGCCATCATTTCATGGCACAACACCAAAGATATAGAAGAAATGGATGGGAAATGTGGAATACCGTGCGGCACCAGTTTCTATTAGTATGCGACATTCTCTAACACAAAACTACATAGCAAAGGACGTAGTTGATTTGTAATAGATTTGTGGGCAGGCAATAGGCGCGCAAGTTTGAATTGCCATTTTTATGATGAATACGTTTAAAATATAATGTTGGTGGAAACAAGCAATGAAGTAAAGTTAATTTGGTTCACTGGGTAGTATAGGTTAATTAAACCAAAAATGTAAAGGTTATTTAATTGTGATCATGGTTCCCTTCTTGTCTATAAATCAGCATAGACAACGTATATCGTCTCTCAAGATAATATTTTAACATGAAATATAACCTTCGAAAATGTTTTTAGCAGTAAATGATGAAAGTCCAAGAAAGAAAAAGTAAAATTTATAATGCATATTATATTGATATGCGTTTCGCAAACCGGCAGGCGTACGACACCAAGGAATAGGAACAATGAAACCATACCAGAGCATATATACTAATAAATAGCAAGGAATGCGCGATATTTTCCGATGGGTGAGAAGGGTATGATGTTGAGGGTTTACGGATCAGCTGATGCCTGAAAAGAGGCCGCACAAAAAAGTACATTTTTCTATATGTAAGAGGGACCCTACACGATCAATATGGATTGTGATATTTGGATCGCGATACAAAGTATTGACCGTGTAGGGTACTGTATTGATGGATCACGATACGAATCGTGAAAATATCCGGATATTTTGAAATCCATCAATCAATGTAGTTGGATTGCGATAAATATTGAACGTATAGTCAACCGGTCAATAAATTTTCGTCAGCATTCAGTTAATTGGCAATGGAGGAAGATATTTCAAGCGCCACAATATCATCATCGATTCCCAACAGGTCATCAAATCTTTTGAGAACACTGATGTTAATGTGAATCTTCCAGAATTTTCACAAAGTGATTGTTGCTCGGACATTTGCATATTACCGGTTTTCCTTCTCAACTAATTATTTGTAAGAAAGCTCCGCAATTTAATAAAAACCATTTGAATTAAATTTAAATATGTGCAAAAATAATAAATTTTACATTTATGTAGGTTCCTAGCGCATGTATTATTGCAGTTAAGGCATCCATAGATCATGTACCTGAATCTATTATAATATATTAAAATAGATTCGCAGAAAGTAATTTTTGTACTCTTGCTGCAAGCCAAATTTTGCAGCAAAAAGAAGCCAGTTGGTAAATTTTGTTACTGCTGCAGTTTGCTGAAGTACGCGAACAGACCTCATTATAGCCTGGCTAATCGACAGTGGAGACTTTAAAGTCGAAACGTCTACACCAAACGAGATTATCAGGAGTACTGACGTGTGATCCGATTGAACGTGTAGGCATTTGTGTTATTCCATCAATATTTGCTTGAGTATCACAATCCAAATATCACGATCCATATTGATCGTGTAGGGTGCCCCTAAAAAAATAAGAATAGCATATTCTCGACCGTGATACAAAATGTGAATGTATGCCTAAAAAGAGCCAAAAACAAATCAGTTCACTTTATGACATGCGAAAGTGAGAGAAGCATATGCTCGGGCCTGACAATCGACCAATGAGAGCCAACATTGCCGTTAAGCCGCGTACACATAGGGCCAAGGCCAACGGCCAAGCCATTCGTTGGCTCGGATTCGCTTAAAAGCGCGTACACATACAAACAACGAACGGCTGTTTGTTTGATCGAATGTTGGTCGTTGGACGTGGCGTTGATCCTGCCGTCTACACAGGAACAGATTGGGACCAATGGCTTGGAGCCAAGGCACTGGATGCGCGTTCGGGTTAAGTGTCATTGTACACCTAGTGATTGACAGCGATTAAAATGGGGTTGTAAAGTATAACGCATTTATGGTAGTAGAATGTATTTCGACACCATACACTATATTTGACAATATACAAAAAAACACAGCCTAGCTTAACATACTACTCGATATTAATGACAGCCAACTCGACCAACCGTCCAGATTACAACGGAGTCCCAAGGCCAATACATCGCCAACGCTTTGAAGTTACCGCCAGCAGAGCGAACAGCAACCAAGGTCAAGGTTGGTTCTTAAAAAAAATGGCGCCCTTTAATTCGATGATTCACCGGCTATTAACAGTGCCCATGGATCAGGAAGGTTTTAACTCAGAAGTTAAATATATTAAAGATACGGCGAGAAAAAATGGGTTTGACGAGAGGATAATTGGAAATATTGTCAAAAAGAAAAAGTATAGAATACAGCGTGATCTTTTAACGACGCTCTTTACGCAGGAAAAACAAAAAACAACCATAAGAGTTCCAATTATTTTTTCGTCAATATTCAAAAAAGGTCAGAAACTTCTTGAACGCTTTGATATTAAAGCAGTCCCAACCAGTAAAGCTAAATAATTAGGTACTATACTATGTCACGTGAAAGACAATAAGGAAAAATGTGGAGTTTATAAAATTACGTGCCCAGAATGCGACAAAATATACATCGGTCAAACGAAACGCTTAGTTGGTGTTAGACTAACGGAACATAAACGGGAAACAGCTTCAACGAGGAAAAAGAATACAACATTAGTACGATCAGAAGTAGCGAAGCACATCTTGGAAGAGGATCACAACATAACATGGGACAACGTGGAGGTGATTAAGGAGGTACAGCAGGTACAAAAACTGGATGCGTACGAAAGCCTGAACATATGGAAAACCCCAATGAATAGAAGACTAAACACAGACCAAGGAAACTGTCCATCACCATTGTTCAGGTTAATTTGAACATTCATTTGATAGTAAGGAGGAAAATTTAATTAAAATAGATTGTTAAATGTATTTAAGCAAAGTAATTAATAGACATTTAGTTAGTAATTAGTTTAAGTCAATATTTTAAAAGTAAGCTCTATCAATAACATACCTAAGTTAGATTAAGATTAGACTGATAGACACTGAAGAAGAGGGCAAATTACCCTCGAAATATCGATGTTTGTCACAAAATTAAATAAATATATCTAGCTTCAAAAGGAAAAATCGGTTTTTATATTAAAATATATTTTTTACAGTACTATGCTTTAAATGGGATTTAAGTAAATAAAATAAAGTACTATTGCCAATTTGCATCGCAGGAAGTTATGCAACAACAGTTTGTTTCTATGTAACTACTAGTACCAAAAGTCGAATTCTGTATTTTTGACTTTAGACTACGCCATTTTTCATTTTTTAGTGTGATGAAGATTTTCGTAACGCGTAGTTTTAAGCGAATTTCCATAACAATCAAAACAGTGAAAACACACTTGTCAAAGAAAACCTGGCACAAACAACTTACATAGTTCGTTAACTTATTATCGTTGCACGTATAATTGGAGTAATATCAAATATTTCGCAAGTGTAGCTTCATTAGGTCTGTTCGCGTACTGCAGCAGCAACAGATTTTTGCTGCAAAATTTGGCTTGCAGCAAGAGTACAAAAACGACTTACTGCGAATCTATTTTAATATATTATAATAGATTCAGGTACGCGAACAGACCTATTATTGCGGGGGTTAGTTCAATTTGGATTGGTTGGTGTTGCTTTTACGATCTTTCAGTGGATTTGGGATTCGAATATTTGGTTTAGCCCCGACCTATGTGTGTAATATTGATTCATGGTTGACTACTTCTTTAAATTCAGTTTAACCATATTTTGACACTTGTTTTTAGGACTTTATTATTAGTCTTGTTATGTATTTTACCGCGCTCATCTATCTACATAAATATTTATTTCTACCAATAACAGTGATACCGATTTCACCAACAAGGTAGTGATAAATATAACATTTTCTGTGCAAACCACAAAGAATGTAACAGACATGCAATGCTAGGCCTCGTTATGGATACACTCTTCAAGAAGTTTATTTACAGTCTCAGTCAACTTAAAATCTTAAGTCTACTGACACAAACTGCATAACAATTGCATGCACGTCTCCCACTAATTAAGACTCAGAAAAGTTCATTTTAGCGTCTGCGGCTTAGCGTCCCTCCGGCACCCCATTAGTAAGACGACAAAATCAACTACATAGTCACTCGCTCCCACAGCGAAGCACTAAGAATACAAAGAAGCAAGTACCAAATGAGTGGAACGCGAAAACGGGTATGTTACAACCAGCGAGCTGAAGGTCGCTTGGTGCTGATCAGCATAATAACAATACAATTTACGACATGCAGGTTGTAGGCCGACAACGTACGCTTCAAAAAAGAAAAAATAATCAGGCAATATGCAAAAGGTAGCAACTTCCCTCTAAAATATCGCCGCCGCCGTCAGAAATCTAGGTACCTACTTTAACATTACTAATTACTTGCAAATACCGAAAAATTAAGCAGGCGACACTTCACAAAACTATTGCTAATTTTCTTTATGTCGGCGACGAAACAATCGCGACAGAGCGTTTTGCTATCGTTTTTCCAGTCTGGCTGCGAGATGCCGAGCTAGACTAAGAGGAAATTCCGAACAGTAAAATTAGAAGCGTGCATGCTCCAACTTCTCGGGACGGAAACATGAATAGAAGACATACTGTACGCAGCGTAGTCGAATGAATGGCATGGAAAAATTTGAGAGCTACTGTGCATGACGTGACGGGCGAATGAGATGGAGATCGTAAATCAGGTAATTTGAGATGCTTAAATATGTCTGGCGGCCCTAAGTTGATATACTAAAAAAGTTTTTCGGGCTGCGGAGTCGAAACGCTTTGCAAGCAACCTATGACCCTCATTACTCCATGCTGTACGACATCATACACATACAAGCGATATAGTGGTGAGTCATAGCTACGAATGCTTACTTCGGCCATCGATTAGAAAACTCAAGTGATTGTACGTGCAATCACGATGACATCGATTTGATGCAAGCGTTTGGCAAGAGTGAAAGTCTTTCGCCAAATGGATGTGCATATAAATAATTCAATCACGCGCCGTAAGTACGCAAAAACTAAGTTCTGAGAAGAAATCTGTGTAATACTTACAGCTAAGGTTCACTCAAAATCACATTGTCATAAACCTGTTGATCACGTCTGGCGGCGGAGCACTCGTTTTGCGGCCTTAATGTTCGGCACCAGCGCTCGCAGCTCACTGCACTCCTGGAGGAATGGATGTTTCAACAGCTCATCAGATGTGGCTCGTTTGTCGACCTCCACTTGCAAGCACCGATCGAGGAAGTCCTGAAGGTTGGGCGAAAGTTTCTCCCAGCTCTTGACCTCCGGCCTTCCATTTGCGGCTATCAAATAAAGTGCTCTCAAAGGTGTTTCATTCAGGTACGGCGGTTGTCCCTCGATCATTTCGATAGCCATGATTCCGATTGACCAGATATCGACTTTTTTGCCGTACTTCTTTCGCGTTACTACCTCTGGCGCCATCCAGTAGGGAGTACCTACCATTGTTTGGCGTTTCTCGTCTCCCTCAATATTCGCACAGAAGCCGAAGTCAGTTACTTTTACAGATCCGTCCATGCCCAGCAGGACGTTGTCAGATTTGATATCACGATGTATAATCCCTTTCGAATGGAGGAAGCTTATGGCATACAAAACTTCACGGCACACCGCGGCAATTTGTTTCTCCTTCATAACCGTCTCGGTTACGACGTCTGTGAGTGGGCCTCCGTCCATATATTCCATAACCACCCACAATTGGTCCTCAGGCTCCAGTAGATATGCTTCAAGGAAATTGACTAAGTTTTTGTGATTGAAGTCCTTCAGAACTCGGATTTCGGTCAAGATGAGGTCTTTGGATGACTGGTTCTTCAGATCTATGGTCTTGACGGCTACATCCTGCGCCGTTTGCAGGTCAGTTGCAATGAACACAATTCCTGATGCTCCTTTACCGACCTCCAGCTTCGTCCTGTAGCGCTCGTTTGGGTCATCAAGGTTGCAAATGGCTCGAAGTTCGTCGTAGACCTCTTCGTCCGATTTGTGTGTATGCTTATCTTTCGATCTGCGAAGAATTGATTCGTCTTCATCTGCAGCAGGCTTGATAATCATAGTGTCAGTGTTGATCTCGTCGATAATTCGAAGGTCGGAAACGCCTTTCGAGAGCGGGATGTGCGGCGAAATATTGCGGGGCTTTGGCTTGATCTGAGGCTTTGGTGGCAAGGTCACTGACTTTTTGGCGGGCAATGGCGGTGGGGGCTCGTTTGAACTGTCCTCACTGCTTTCTCCGCCGAAGGAATCCAAACTTTCGCCTAGCGAGTCCTGGCTCTTATGGGCACTTTTCAGGTTTACATACTTGTCTATCTCCTCCGACTCTTCGTGTATCGCTTGCTCCGTGAAGAACGGCTTAAACACATCTGCATTGTCTTTCTTCTTGATCGAGTAATTATAGAACTTGACGGCTTGATAGGCGGCATCAGGATTCTGATTTTGCTCGTCCTGTGTGATTTGTGCGTTTAGCTGTTTCAACCAGGCATTCGGTAATCCTTCCAAATCTCCGGTAATTTGATTTCGACTGACGTGTACATGCTGCATAAAGTTCGTTGGCATACCGATTTCCGAAATCTGCGATTTCTTACTGAACCAACCCTTGAAACTATTAAAAGTCGACATGTTTTCCACTTGCTACGCGGTCTCGATTTCAAAACAAATGGGATACTTTCACAAAACTCTCACACACGAACTAAAGCATAGTTTTCCGCGACGTTTGTATGATTTCGCGAGTGAAGGACAAGGGAATTTCGAAAAACAGGAGTGGCACGATAAAAAGTCTCATCAACCGAGTGAATGAGCAAAAAAACGACACATATGTAAGACGATGAACGATAAAAATAAAGTGACGAATCCGTCTGATCGAGAGTGTGTCCAAGTGTGTCTGACAAAGAAAGAATGAACGAGAGCACTGGATTAGCATGTGGTGCTGCCATAAGACGTGTCAGATACTAAGAAGAGGTGGCTGGAAGTTGTCGGAAGTATATAAAGCATTAGATACAGATTCGTTCAGTTTCTATTTGAAATGAGCTGTATGCATTAGGTCTGTTCCCGTACTTGAATCTATTATAATATATTAAAATAGATTCGCAGCAAGACGTTTTCGTACTGTTGCTGCAAGCCAAATGCAAGCCAAATTTTGCAGCAAAAAGAAGCCAGCTGCCAAATTCTGTTACTGCTGCAGTTTGCTGAAGTACGGGAACAGATCTATTATGTTTCAATTAAATTTTCACCCAAGAAAAAATGAATTTGAAGAAATTGTCTTGCAAGCTATCATCCACTATTATTCACAACTTTGCAGAATCTTTGTGAAAGTGTAAGTTTTTAATTTAAATATTTTTTTTCTGTTTTTTATCGAAATATTTTAATTTTGATCGATTTTTGCATTATTTGGTCTTGAAAACGAGGTCACTAAAGAGAAATATTGGGCTAAACTCGACTACGTGCCCCTCACAGCCAGGATATCTTACCGATTGCTATTTTTTGTGATTTGTGGCTTTGTGTTTGCTTTTGTGAGTATTGTTTTGTGTTTGCTTGTTTATCAATATCGTGTTGTCTTCTGGTCTAGTTTGTGTATGTTTTTGAGTATTCTTCTTCACATTTTCGTCCCTGCTACCCCATCAGAGGACGAGCAGGAATAAAAAATTAAAGAATAACTGACAACAACTTACAGAAAATGAACGAGATGACAACATATTAAAAACAAAAACACTAAAATAACACCATCGGTAAAATTGTCTAACAGTTATGGGGTCCAGTTGTAGTAGTCGAGTTTGACCAAATATTGTCGCAAAGAGAAATTGTATGCCAAAAGGTGCTGTTATTGCCAAAAATACGAATACATTTCATAGTACCTATTTCACCAAGCCAGTTCATGGTTTCTACCAAATGATCATGTCTGAAATAACAAAATGTATGATCTATGCCATTGAACCTTCTAGCCATTATAATTATAGATTTGATAGCAAGAATTGTTCTATTTCTAGAAGCTGTTGCTTCGTTATCCGAGTTAACTAGAAATGTAAGGTTTTTATTTGACTGTAAGCTCAAATGCTCTTATATTTTGCCGTTAAGTGTATAATTCAACATTTGTACAATAGAACTTTCGTTTTTAAGCCATGTTTACATTTAGATACATGTTGTGGGACTTGTTTCGCGATTTGTACAAAATTAGTATCAAGATCTGTATGAGTAAATTTCTACAAACAATTGACATGCATAAATTTGCAATCGATTTTCAGGTGCGTTTACACTAAAGGCTGGTATTGAGTTAAACATAGTACTGAGTTCGGAATGAACAGTGTCTCTGCTTTTCTCTATTGCCAAAATTTTCGCTCGAAAGAATGACCAGATAATGGAGACATGTCAAAATTTAGCTTCATGATTAGCTCAGTACCAGCCTTTAACACAGTACTAAGCTAAACATAAAACATCTACACATGAAATATATACAAACGACGCGTTTAGATCATTTTGCATCATAATCTGCACGTAGCATACCTAAATAGTAGCCCAAGTCAATTTCAAAGTTTGCTTTAAATCGTTCATTCACACCGGTTTTCATCGTTCGAACAATTTTCTTCACCCAAATGACGTCAATTTATATGGTTGATCAAACATAATTACCCTACATGCTATCAAGCTTTCCCCGCCTATGAACAAAAGCAATCTATAAAAATGGCCGTCGGGTGGTTTGACACATGTTTTATTTTCGTGTTTTCATCAATTAAAAGTGTAAATGTTTAGATTGCTTAATAAACCGTGTAAAAGTAAAAAGTGTTTAGCACCAATTGCACAAAGGATTTCGCCCTAGAATGTGTAATTTGAGTACAAATTCAATTCGAACCAATGCATGTCTTTTTACCGGATTTAGCATAGAAAGCCTTCGACTCGTGGAAAAAAATGGTTGTTGAATGTGTGCAAGCAACATTTTCGATGTTTCAGGCGCCTGGCATTGGCCCGTACATCTAGACGGCATTGCTTATTTGCTTCGATAGCAGTCAAATTTACGTTCATAAGTGCTGATAACTCAAACCCGTCATGCTTCTGACATTAAAGAATAATGTGAAAATCGATCGATTTTGAATCAAAACAAATCCAAGCAAAACAAATTGATGTAAACATATTTCCCTGAGAAGTCAAAAATCTTTCAGCCCTTATACGAAGTAATCTGCTGTTTTTGTTTTCGAAGTTTCCGTTTTGGATCATTCTTGCTTTAGAGATTTTTCCTGGTTTCGGAGAACCGAGTCACATTCAAAGATTTAAAATAACTTCAATTTTAAAAACTTAAATCCTTAAAGTCCATTCCATCTAAAAAAAAAAAAAAAGATTTCTTAGCAACTATTTACATATCAAAACAACAGAATTATATGAATAATGTGAGTTAAAGTCTGTATCGAATGTCAAAACTGACTAACACAAACAAGCAATTTCATGAACACGAATATTATGCCCATGGTAATGACTCAGATATGAAATCAGACCCTTGTGTTACTGCTGCGGGTAAGTACCCTAATGTGAAAAGGCTCAATGAATTCCTCATTTATTATTTCAAATGCTGGTACCACAAGAAAGTATGCAGAATGTTTCTCTAAGAGGGAGTAAATCATATTCGTTAAAATAAAAGTACTCATTTAGATAGTTTTCATGAACACAATCAGAGTAATTTGGTGGCACAATATCGTCATTATAGCAAAATTATAATTTGTTGGTTCATTATGTACACAGCACATTTACATAAATTTTATGATCAATACAAAATTATTCCTATATGTTCTTAAACCTAACACAGTTTGTACTTCACAGCTTTATTCCGCCAAGGTTTGCAGCCACGCTTGTGGCAAACCTTCGAGCTCTCCCGTCTTCGAATTCTTTCGTACATGGACCGTATGATGGAAATCTGTCGGGAAACTTAATATTTCCGGATCCGGTTTCTTCCCGAACCAAACTTTGATCTTCTGAAACGTACTGACGGTGTTCTTCTTTAGGTGCTCATTCTTACGTTGCATTCTTTCGTGAAACGATTTATCAATCGGGTTGACTTCGTACAAGCACTTGATAGCTTCCTCCTCTTGCGATTCGGTGTTTATGGCTCGTATCCATGATAAGGGTAGCCCCTCCAAAGCGCCAGTGTCGGGGTTATGATAGACATGTATCTGCCGTTGCACATCAATCGGCTCACTGATCTCCGATGCGACAGATAGTCTCGAGTTCCGGTTGGGGGATTTCATCTTCAAGCTTAGGCTCCGCCACTTGTCTCTCCGTATAACTGCGTCTAACGAGCTTTTCTGTATCGATTCCGTCAACGATATCACATCAGGTTCATTTTCAATCGGATATGAATACTGTGAGTCACGCTTCGAGTTGCGGATCATTTTTTCACTTATGGATCATCAGTGCCACGATCGAATCGAATAACAAGACTGCGAGTTTGCGCACACAATTTTCTTTTGTACTTGAGTTAGTCACGTCACTTCATCACTTGATCACTCTTATTATTTACATGCCCATTATGCACGGGCACCCGAAAAAACTAATTCCGGGATAAATATTGATTTCCGAACGAATTTTAACTTCACAGGTTTGTCGTTTCGATAAAATGAAAACTTTGTGCCGATCACTTGCCTTGATTGGCTCGTAAACAGTGCAAAATTGATAAGATAAGAACACAATGCGTTCTTCGGTTCGACAAAGTGCTCAGTACTTAAATGCTTTAAATTTAGCGTATGATGGTTACTCTGCTCCTACTGAATTCGTAGAACGGTTTGATGAATAATCCGATTTGGTGAGGCAGGCCCCTTTCGATTCTAAGGTATGCACTCGGAGGAGTTTGGAAAGAAGCTTTGCACTACGTTATCGAGTTAATTTACTCAAACTTTCTTTCACTTGTGCGTTATCCAGAAGTTGGTAGTTGCAATAATGTTAAGTAAATTGTTATAAAAGTATGACGATTTTTGAACGACAATGGGGTATAGTATGCAGCTCACACCTTCGAATCAACTTGTAGAGGTAATCTAGGCATCAAATTCATAAAAAATATACATTAAACAGGGGCGGATTTGGCCATTTCGCCGCCCTAGGCCTCAGAAATATTTGCCGCCCTTTTCGTGAATTATATTAGGCGCGTTTTTTTGCTCCTCTATCCAGCGAAGAGTAGAGTAGACGCATTGAAAACAACAACACTCCTACACCAGTGAATTCACTAGTACAGAAATTCTATGCGTCATTTGTAGTTCACGTGTTGAAGTGTAGAATGTGCTGATAGAAAAAAGAAAAGCTCATGAGAAGTTGTATTTTTTTCTGTGAGATGGCTTTCGGTTTTCATGGTTATGTTGAATGTTTTGGTAGTTAAGAAATTAGAAAAAGCCCTCATAATGTGTAGAAAGTTAAAAGAATTAATTTTCTGTTAGTTTTTTTTTCTATTTTCTAAATAGCAACGTTTTCGCGCTTTTAACTGCGGCCTCCCATAGACCTCCGAAGTGTGGGGCTCTCGGTGGGATGAAATTGAATTTAATTCCCTTTCCGTTGCATGATGACGTAATTGAATTTTGAGCCTGATCCGAATACAAGGTTTCCTTTAATTCTTCAAGGCGATTTTTTGCTCCCACGAAATTCGTCGCATTGTCACAAAAAATATTGTTACAGTGTCCACGCCGACCTATAAATCGTTTAAGCGCCCCCAAAAATGCATTGGTGGATAAATTTGAAACTAATTCCAAATGTACAGCTTTTGTAGCGAAACAGCAAAAAACTGCAACGTATGCCTTCTGTGGATGTTTACCTCTGACATGGTAATGGATGTACATGGGGCCACAAAAATCGACACCTGTGTTGATAAATGGTCTTGCTGGCTGCACTCGCAGTGCTGGTAAATTACCCATGAGTTGGGATAGCATTTTGGGTTTGGCTCGAGTGCATCGTACACAATTATGAACAATATATCTAGCAATAATTTTCCCTTTTAGTGGCCAAAATCTCTGCCTTGTGATGGATAAGAGAGTTTGTGGTCCCACATGAGCATGCCTTTTGTGCAAATCCTCCATTATCAGTTTTGTAATGGGATCTTGATATGGCAACAACATTTGATATTTGGCGTCAAATGTGAGATTGGCTGTTTCAAGTCTTCCTCCAACTCTAATTATACCATGCTCATCTAAAAATGGTCTGAGCTCGTTTAAAGGGTGTGAAGGCTGAAGTTGTCCGTGCTGACGAAGCTCTTTTATAATCTCGCGAAACTCATCATCCTGAATCGCCTTTATAATGTATTTCAACGAGTTGTGCCGAACTTCTTCTTGAAGCGCGTCTCTAGCAATGTACCTAGTAGTACTAATTCGTGATGATTGCTTGGATCCCTGTAACTCTTTGCGCCTTTGACTCCGGCATTGGTTGATAAAATGGCATATGTAACCGACAATACGAGTTAGCTTTCCAAATGAATTCCCATGTTGAATTTTATAGATGAAGTGTCCATTATTAGCAACTGATGCTGAAAATGATGCCAGCTTACGTTCAGAGTCAGCATTGGGTGTACTCCTTTTGTATTCTGGTGGCCATGCTTGCTTCGACGCGTGTAAGAACATAGGTCCATAGAACCATAGGTTTCCATCTGCTTTCAGCTTGCTGGGTGCTATTGGTCTCGTGAGTAAGTCAGCTGGATTCCTTTTGGTATCCACATGCCGCCACTGGCTGGGCTGTGAGAGCTCTTGAATCACACCAATTCGGTTTGCAACAAACGTATGAAAGGCTGATGATTCAGAGTTGATCCATGCCAGAACTATTTCTGAATCCGTCCAGAAATACGTTGGAGTATCGGCCATGCTCAACGCGTTTTTCGTATATTCTGCCAATTCAACAGCCAACTTTGCAGCACACAACTCCAGTCTTGGCAAAGTAATTTGTTTGATCGGAGCTACTCGTGACTTAGCACACAACAATCGAACTACCACCGTGTTATCTTGCTTGATAGATCGGATATATATTGCGGCACCGTAAGCCTCCGTCGACGCATCAGCAAACACGTGAATTTGCTTTGAGTTTGCGATACCTTGGGCAAAAACATGTCTTGGCAGGTCTATGTCTCCCATTGTTGTTAATTCACTTCGAAACTTGGCCCAAGTTGTATGAAGCTCTGCTGGCAACGCCGCATTCCAATCAAGTTTGAGTTTCCATACCTTCTGAAGAATGATTTTTGCTGTCACTACGATAGGAGCCACGATTCCTAATGGGTCAAAAATCCGAAATGTTTCCGAACTTATAGTGCGTTTGGTTATCCTTGTTGCCTCCGTAGACTGAGCATTGATTCTGAATGAGTCTAACTTCGGTAACCATACCATTCCTAGAGTTTTTATATGCTGTTCTGGGTTGTCATTTAGCTCCAGGCTCATTTGCAAATCTTGGTCAGGAATTTGTTCCAGTAGTCTAGTATGATTCGCACACCATTTCCTTAGCTTGAAACCCGCTTCAGCGAGTAATGCGTTAAGCTGGGATTGTGTGGCTAACAGTTCTGCTATACTATCGCTTCCTGTCATTATATCGTCTACATAACAGTCACGTAATATTGCTGAGGAAGCTTGAGGGTACTTTGCCTGATTTTCCCTAGCTAGCCTTTGAAGACACTTTGTAGCAAGGTATGGTGCTGCTCTAGTACCGTAAGTTACCGTATTTAGTCGATACGTTCTCAGCGGCTCGCTTGTGTGACTTCGCCAAATTATCAGTTGAAAATTTCGATCGTCCTTGCTAACCTCGATTTGCCTATACATTTTTTCAATGTCAGCTGTGAGCACAAATCTAGACATTCGAAATCGCAAAAGAATGGAAAATAAACTTTCCTGAACTGTTGGTCCTTTCATTAGCACGTCATTTAGCGAGATGTTGGTAGAGGTCTTGGCTGAAGCGTCAAACACTACTCTGAGCTTGGTTGTGCTGCTCTCCGGCTTCAATACACAGTGATGGGGTAAGTAATAATGTGGCGTCGCAACATTGACAACTTCTTCCATGTGCCCCAATGCCAAATATTCATTCATGAATTTGACATACTCACTGTATACTTCGGGTCGACGTTTGAACTTCTGTTCTAATGTGTGGAACCTCCTAATGGCGGTTTCCCGTGACTGTCCAAGATTATTTGCACTTGTGCTAAACGGTAACCTTACAATAAACCGCCCAGTTGAGCTTCTTTCCGTGTTACTGCAAAAATGCGCTTCACATTGCTTTTCGACTGGTGATAAGTGCTGCTTGCTATCTGGTGATTTGTCTAGTTCCCAAAACTGTTCAATTTGTTTCTCTAATAATTCTTCAGCTGTACTAATTCCACACAGTACGTGCTCACTGTTCACATTGTTAACCTTGCCAGCAACCAACCAACCTAACAAAGTGTTCTGTAGAATTGGAAGTCCATCTCCAAGTCTGATTTGTCCAATGGATAACAGCTCGTGATAGAACTCCACTCCCAGCAACAGATCAATTCGATTGGGCTTGAAAAACCCTGGATCAGCCAGTTGTATGTTATGCGGAATATTCCATTCGCGTATATTAATTTCTCTTGCTGGTTGCTCAGAGATAATCTTTGGCAGCACAAATGCTTCGAGATGACAAGAAAATGCGGTGACCTTTGAAAACAGCTGAACGTTGACTCTTCCTTTGGCTATCTGATCTTTAACTCCGATTCCTTCAATTTGGATAATTTTCGAATCCTGAGACAGTTTTAACCTTTTACACATTCTTTCTGATAAGATATTTATTTGTGAGCCGGAATCCAAAATTGCTCTGCACTCTACTGATGATCCATCGTTGCCTTGGATTGTGACTATGGCTGTGCCTAGCAACATGTATCGAGCTTTGTGTTGGCTCGTTTGAGCTGATAACACTGTAGGCTTAAGTTCGCTTGTAGAGGTCAATTTGGACGATTTCGTAGATTTGCTCCATGAAGTTTTGGCTTGATCAGCTAACACTATTTCTTTCGAAGGTGCTAAATGCAGTAAAGTGTTATGCTTTTTTGAGCACTGTTTGCAGCTGCCTTTGGTGCATTGTTTTGAAGTATGACCGGGTTGCATACAATTGACGCAATAGTTATGCTTCTGCACTAGTTTCAAACGATCTACAGGCGCTAATTTGATAAAGGCTTTGCATGCGAACAAAGGATGAGCTTCATTACAACTGATGCAGCAGCCATTCTCGCTGACTACTGACGTGAGTGTTTTAACCGAACAGGCCCTTTTGTTGTCGTATCCACGTGTTTTCGAACCTATTGCTTCAAGTGACTGGAATCGAGCTTCAAGGAACGCCAGGAATTCTTTTAACGTCTGAAGGCTCCGTGGATGATCTAAAGACTGCTCATAAGGGTGATCGTTTGATGGTCTAACTTTCGTGTTAGTATGTGGAGCAGCAATGGATCCCATGTAACTGTGGAGACTCCCATGTTCTCCAGTCCCATGATACATTCTCGTGTCGTGTCATGTAAGTGCTTTATTCCTACTGCCGATGTTTCGACACTACACGACGGTTGGGACATTAGTTTCGTTATGAGTGCGTTTGCCAACAAACGAGGGTTTTCAAAACGTTCTATCAACAGCTGCCAAGCGGCTTGATAATTTTCTTCAGAAAGTGGCAGATGTTTAATCAACGCTTCTGCATCGTTGGTCAAATTAGCTCTTAGGTACCATAGCTTCTCACACGGAGGAATGTCTTGCTTATGGATAATTTCAATGAATAAATCATGAAACTGACGCCACTTCAAGTAGCTGCCGTCGAACTTTGGCAACTCTATCTTAGGTAATTTCATTCTTATATTCGGATTGACTGCTTGGAGTGAAACGGGCAAGGCAGTAGATTCTTGATGCTCCGAAAGCATGATCGTTGCTTGCAGTACTTGGTCTTGCAAGTCAAGGAAAGCTGAAGTATCGTAGCCTGATGCCTCTGGATTCTCTATGCTACCGTAAAGTTCTTTATGTAGCTCTTGCACTTGTTGCCAATGCTCTTTGATGGCTGTAATATTAATTGTGCAGTAAGACTGCGATGGACGAATGGGCATATCCTTGATCCCATTTAATAAACGGTTGAGTTGTGACTGTGCAGCTCTGATTTTTCCCAATAATGATTTGCTTGACATCTCCACTGCTGTCAGCATGGGCTTTGGATCTACGGTTACAGCAATGTTGTCCATTTCGGAACGGAAAATCTCCCTGTATTTTTGGTAGATACTTGCGATTGAGCCATAATAATTGCTCGCGAAGTATTTATGGTTTGCAGAGACTCCAGGTAACTCGCGTATGCGGGAGTCTGTTGACTCGAATTCGTCCCAGTTCGCTTCTAGGCGTTGCAAACGCTCGTGATAGTATCCTGACACCTTCCGCTCCTTCGGATCTTTATTGAAGTGGGAAACTATTTGCTGAATCCTTTTCCCGACGACTTCTTGCTGCTCAGCCAAACGCTCCATCTTTCACAACCCTGAACTGCACTTGATTGGACTAAACGTGTCCTGTCACGGTCGCCAAATGTTTACGCGCAGGTTGTTTTACCCGCACGGTCTACGTGTATACGGCGCTCGAACCAAACCCAAAATGCTATCCCAACTCATGGGTAATTTACCAGCACTGCGAGTGCAGCCAGCAAGACCATTTATCAACACAGGTGTCGATTTTATTTGTCGAATATGATTCTGCGCGACATTGTAAACAGAATAACCGGTATCTAAAATATTTTTTCGTCGATCACATAAATGCTATTTTTACAGGAGGTAGAAATAATGAGTTTGAAACATAATTTCAAAGAGAAAACGCGTTGAACAACATACGAAATAATAAATTATATAGTAGTTTATTTACTTGTATCTTTAAATTACTTACTTTTAAAAATACAAGTACATAAACTACATACAAGTACATAATGCCGTCTCACAGCTTTTTTCATTCAAAGAATAACCACACACCATGCTTCAGCTGTCCACTATTGAATATTAAACTTCAGCAGTAAAGACCTTGTTGATTAAATATATTCCGGTCGCATACCAATATTGCTCAAAAAACATTTCTTTCGTACACTTATTTGAATATAAGCACAAATTAAGAGCCTGCACCAAGCCCATCTTTATAGATCTAATAATCTACAGCAAAGTGCTGAGGTTCAGCTCAGCTACAATTTTCTACGATTTCTTGCAACAGAGCTAGCAGGCTATGAAGACAACTATATTTCAATTGCAGCAAAAATCTATTCAAATATATTGCGTAAACGCTCACATCAGATCATCTCATATGCCTCCAAATTCAAATTCATATTCGCCACTCTGACGGCAGCTTCATGAAACTTCACTTAATTCTATTATGGGCAAATTAACCGATCGACTTCAATTGAGTGAATTTTCGTTCAGTTTCAGCGCTCACTTAAGTTCACTTAATTGCATTATAGTTCTACCTTTAATCATGAAGCTAAATTTTGACATGTCTCCATTATCTGGTCATTCTTTCGGGCGAAAATTTTGAAAATGGCGAAAAGCGGAGACACGTCTCATTTCTAACGGATAAAATGTCAAGAATTTCAATTTTCGATCGATTTTGTATTTGAAAAGACATTTCCACAATTCAATTTTCAAATTCAAACACCAAATGTCACTTTTTAACTCGAAAGAATGAACACACACAAAAACAATTTAATTTAAAGATTTATTCTGTCTAAAATTAAGATTAACCTTTGTTGCGCTGTGTGCGACAATTTACTACCTCGGTAGTAGGGAGACGAATGCAAATGCAGGCAAGTTTTATGCGGGAAGCAAAAATATAAAGTGTGTACTTTATAACAGGAAGATTTAAGGAAATGAAACAACCGTATGCGTATACGAGATTTAGTGAAACAGTTTTACTACGATTATATATTTCTATAAATTGAACAAATCGAGAGGCTTCTCCACCACCAAGGCTCTGCGAGTTTTCGTGTGAACTGAAACTGCGTGAACTGTCCAATTGGATTTATTAAGCCAAGGCCCATTCCAAAATGTACTGAATAAATCGTCTACTAAATTTTTAGCTCACATTTTAAATTAACCTAGTAAATTATTTAAAATGTTTGCGATCGACCGGTCGATCGCGATCGACCGTTTGCACACCCCTGGTTTACAGCAACCGCTTAGTCCGAGGACTATACACCAAATTCCACCTAAATTATTTAGCTCACCTGCTGTAAACACTCAGTACCCGACCCAAGCACTAGGTCAGTCCACGATTTCAAGGGATCTGATCTAAAATAGGTCGTGGACTATATCGCTGTAAACACACCCGACCTAAGCATTGATTTTCGCGCCACTATTAATAATATTGTTGCATGCACGCCAAACGAACCGTATGACGTTGTGGCGGCGGCAGAAACGGCGAGAAATACTCGACATACGTCTCATACATGTATTTCATACATGTATTCAAACAACGAAAACAATCCGATAGTAGAATAACTCTAGAAGCCAGTTTGAGAAACACAGACCCATTTCCTAAAACACAGACCCATTTCCCATAACAACAGAACAGATCTTTAAACAGCCCATAGAGCCCTCTAGAAAGCAGAAACGGAACATACTAGAACCCAAACCATGAATCAGATCTCACATGACAATAGAACGGAAATTCTCAATGGTCATTTCGAAGACAGATCAAGAAATCAAGACACAGTTCTAGAAAGGCCTAGATGTAGGCAATAATAATTAATCGCACCAGCCAGAGTATAAATACCGCCGCGAGAGGTGCTAGCAATCAGTTAGTGGCGAAAGTTTGTACACAGTAGGTACAACGCGGGAGTTAGAAGCCGAAGTTTGTACACGCGAGTTAGTAGTGAGAATTTGTACACAGTTGGTACAACGGAAGAGTTAGTATACAGCGGAAAGTCTGTTACTGTGAAAAGCGAAACAGCGAATTTAGTTTATCCGGGCGTGATTAATTAAAAGCGAAAAAGTGTTAAATTTTAACGCTAAATTATAATAGTGCGAACAGGAAAGTGTACGGAATTTAGTGTTATAATTATTTGAGTGAATAAAATAATTATTAGTGCTGTAAAAGAACAGTGTTCTTACTTCACGAATGTGAAGAATATCGAATCCACGAAAGGTGTTTAACGGTAAAACACAACAATATATAAACGTTGAATTTAAGCTTGCAACTCTCTCGTTTGACTCAAAATCATTCAAATAAACATTTTTGAGAGACAAATGAAAAGATAATTACAGCGTGTAGCGACTACAAATTCACTTGAAAGATAATTCACTTGAAAGATTCATTCATTCAACAATTCTTTTTTTCTACTCCATTGTTTACATTGTCTGTTTATTAGTACATTGTTCTCAATAGTAAATATTTATTCCACTGCACTAAAAATAGTTCTAACCAAACCACTGCACTAACAGAGTGACTAAAAACTAGTTTTACTAGTTTTAACAAGATAGTAGGTAGTGAATCAAGACACGCAGATAAAACACATTAATAAAAATCGAATAATAATCAATGTCAAGAACATAATCGTGAGTTTTCATTTATATATGCATGAACTAAAATTAAAAATACAAACGAGGACTGAATTCGACCTTACCAAACTTTTAGGTCAGGTCAATGAAACTTAGGGCTAAATTTACTTAGTCCGCGTTATATGTCAGGTCACATTTGGTCCAACTGCTGCAAACCCTACCATTCTTTCGAGCGAAAATTTTGTCAACGGAGAAAAGCGAAGACACTGCTCATTTCTGAAGGATAAATGTGAAGAATTTCAATTTTCGATCGATTTTCTTATTGGAAAGACATTTGCACAACTCAGTTTTCAAATTCAAACACCACATGTAACTATTTAGCTCGAAAGAATGAACTGCACCCTGACCGTCATATAGAAGGCCGGTCGCAAACGCAATTAACGTACCAAGATGGCGGGCTTAATGTACCTGTTTTTGACCAGTCAACGTACATTTCTCAACCAATTCGACCAACAAAAGTACAGGTCTGTTCGCGTACTTTCAGTCACACTGGTGCGGTATACAGCGGGCGGATCAAATGTGACCTGACCTAAAGCGCGGACTAAGTGAACTTAGTCCTAAGGTGTTTATATCGACCTGACCTAAAATTTGCTCAGGTCGAATTTAGTCCTCGTTCGTACATGACAGCTGTCATTTAGTTTAATTTTCGTTCATGCACTGTATTTATCGTTTCATTTGTCTCTAAAACATGTTTATTTCAATGATTTTGTGTCAAAGGGGAATGTTATGAGCTTATATTCAACATACATATTGTTATGATCTATCGTTAAACACCTTTTGTGGGTTCGATATTCTTCACATTCGTGAAATAAAACAGTTTCTTTTAAAACACTAATTACACTTTTATTATAAACACTATTAATTATTTACACTTTATATTCGCACTACTATAATCTCGCGTTATAATTTAACACTTTTTCAATTTAATTATCGCACTATAATTACTCGCACTTTATCGCTTTTAAATAATCGCGCCCGGATACACTGAACTGCTGTATCGCTTTTCAAAGTAACCGCTTTACGCTTTCTTCGCCATCTACTGAATGATCGCTAGTACTTCTCGTGGTGGTATTTATAGTGGTGCCAAATGTGTCTCGGGTTCTCGAATGTTCCGCTTTTGCTTTCTAGAGGGCTCTAGGGCTATTTGAAGGTCTGGGACTGGTTCTTGGGAATTTTCCGTTGCGAGATCTGACTCATGGGTTTGAGGCTCTGGAATGTTCCCTTTTTACGTTCCAGAGTATTATTCTACGTTTTATTTATGGATTGTTATTGGGTATTGGCTATTTATAGATTGTTTACGGTTTTTGGATACATGTATAAAATGCATGTATGTCGAGTATTTTCTTCGCCGTTTCTAGCATTTTCTGGCGCCAATATAACGTCATACGGTTCGTTTGGGGTGCATGCAACACTACCCCCTCCTTAGACCTGTTCGTCCCGAACAGATTCGTCATCATCCATTGCGTTATTTCCATGGTACGGGGCAAGTCGGTCTAGGTGCACAACCTTCATTTTTGACCGGTGTTTTCGATGCTGCTGTATTCGGTACACAACATCATTGAGCCGCTTAATGATGCGGTATGGTCCTTCCCATTTTGGCTGTAGTTTCGGGCTCAGGCCTTTCCGCCGGCGGGGGTTGTACAGCCAGACTAAATCATTTTCTTGAAATCCGGCCGAGTTTGCCTTCAGGTCATATCGCGTTTTCATCCGGTCCGTGTTTAGGTTTATGCGGCCCCTAACTACCTCGTGAATGGAGTCTAACCGTTGCCGCAGCTCCGAAACGTACTCCGTTGTTGTCGTCGGCTCTTCTGGTGGTATTCCGAATTTAACATCAGCCGGAAGTCGAATATTTCGTCCAAATACGATACGTGACGGTGATTCCCCAGTTGTAGTATGCGTCGCCGTTCGATAAGCCATCAGGAAGAATGGGATATGACGATCCCAATCATGCTGATGGTCTTCTACCACTTTGGCCAAGTGCTCGATCAAGGTTTTGTTGAACCTTTCGACCATTCCATCGGACTGTGGGTGCAGTGGAGTGGTTCTCGTCTTCCTTATGCCCAACGCATCACAAAACTCAGTAAACACTTGGGACTCGAAATTTCGACCTTGATCGGAATGTAGCTCGTTTGGGACTCCGTACCTACTAACCCAGTTAATCACGATTTGCTCTGCCACTGTAGATGCTTCCTGATTTGGAATAGCGTAGACTTCTGTCCATTTGGTGAAATAGTCGGATACTACCAGCACGTAGCGATTTCCTTGTTGCGACACTGGAAACGGTCCTGCCACATCGATGGCGATCCTTTCGAAAGGGGTTCCAACATTATATGTCTTCAGCTCACCTCTAGGCTTTCTCCTGGGTCCCTTCACAGATGCACAGGCTGCACATTTCCTACACCAGTCTTCCACATCTTCCCGCGCATGCACCCAATAAAATCGTTCTCTTATTTTATTAAGTGTTTTGTTTATGCCCAGGTGGCCTCCTGACGTTCCCTCGTGTACTTCCTGCAAAACATCCTTAACTTTGCTCCGAGGAAGTACAACCTGCATTCGATGCGCTGACCCATCCGCGGTTTCCCATTTCCTTTTTAGTAGGCCTCCTTCAAGATGCAGGGAGTTCCATTGTGCCCAGTAGCTCTTTAGCGTAGGACTTTGACTCGATATGCTTTGCCATTCAGGCCGATGTGCAGACTCCTTCCAGGCTATGATTTCTCGTAGATCTCCATCCGCCAGTTGTTCGTCCAATAGTTCCGATTGCGACCATCCTCTTGCTGGTGAAACGGATATCCACTTAACCTCGGCATCGACTACCTTTTCTTCTAACCGATGACAGTGCTTACATTCTGGCTTGCATGGACGTCTGGAGAGAGCATCAGCATTTCCGTGCATAGTACCTTTCCGATGGACTATGTTAAAGTTGTATGTTTGCAACCTTTCAATCCATCGTGCCACTTGTCCTTCGGGGTTCTTGAAGTTGAGCAGCCATCTCAGAGCAGCGTGATCGGTTCTCAATACGAAGCTTTGACCGTATAGGTATTTGTGGAAATGCTTAGTGGCCTCGACTATTGCCAACAGCTCTCTTCGGGTGACACAGTAATTTCGCTCTGGCTTGGATAGCACCCGGCCAAAGTAAGCAATCACTCGTTCTTGACCATCAATTTGTTGCGATAACACGGCACCTATACCTGTATTACTTGCATCAGTGTCCACGATGAAAGTTTTCTGCGGCTCAGGATATGCTAGCATCGGTGCTTCACATAGCTCCTGTTTAAGCTTCTCAAACGCTGCTTGGCACTGGTGGTTCCAGTTAAACGGCTGATTTTTCTCCGTTAGCTGGTGTAAGCTTTTGGCAATGGTAGCGAAATCCTTCACAAACCGGCGATAGTACGTTGCCAATCCCAGAAAACTCCGAAGTTGATGCTTATCCTTAGGTACTGGCCAGCTCTTAACGGATTCAATTTTTGCAGGGTCGGTTTTTATTCCTCCAGTAGAAACCACATGACCAAGGTATTTCACTTCACTGCAGAACAGGTTGCACTTTTTGGGACTTAGCTTTAAGTTAGCAGCTCGCAATCTTTCGAATACGTCCTCCAGGTTTCTCAAGTGCTCCTTGAACGTTCTGCCGATGACAGTTATGTCATCCAGGTACACCAAACATGTCTTCCAGCTTAGTCCCAGCAGTACTCGCTCCATGAGTCGTTCAAAGGTCGCAGGAGCATTACAGAGTCCAAACGGCATTACAACAAACTGCCAGAGCCCATTTCCCACGGAAAAGGCTGTCTTTTCACGGTCACTTCTCTCGATTTCGACCTGCCAGTATCCGCTCTTCAAGTCTAACGTTGAAAACCACTTCGCACTGGCTAGAGTATCCATAATGTCATTAATTCTCGGCAATGGGTAGCTATCCTTTTTCGTAACATCATTCAATCGTCGATAGTCAACACAGAACCGTGTACTGCCATCCTTCTTTTTGACTAAGACAACAGGCGACGTCCAAGGGCTATTCGAAGGCTCTATGATCCCTTGTTTTTGCATGTCCTGTATCATATCGGCGACCTCAGCTTGTTTGGCTAGTGGTAAGCGGCGGGGAGCCTGCCGAATCGGTGATGCATCTCGTGTATCGATTTGATGAGTAGTCAACCTTGTTCTTCCGTAATCGTCCTCTCGAGTCGATAAGATATCACCATAGCGTTTGATTAGCTGAACTCCTTGTTGGTACTGTTCGTCGCTTAGTTCCGAAGATTGTAGCATGTTCTTCGCTAGCTCACCTATCTTGCTGTTGGGTACCTTTTTGTGTACAGATTGTATTTCTACCATCTCCAAAGAAGTAATTGAAGAAACTGGTTGACAGTCGGCGATTACTTCTCCTTCCTTAAGCTTCTTTTCCTGCTCCGCCAAATTCAGCACCCTTATAGGAACGTAATTCCCCTCCGTAATTGTGATTAAGCTTTTTGCCACCATAAGGTTGCTGACTGCTGGGTTTTGCGTTGGCTCCACGATGAAGAATTGGTGGCCCCCAGGATCACCATCCAATTTGGCCCAGATGATGTTTTCCGACGACTTCGGTACTTTGGTGTTTTCGCAGACGACGATTCTTAGCCGGTCGTTTCCCTTCCGGTTTCCTACCAACGGTATTTCAACGTTTTTCCACTTGATCACCCTGTCTCCCAAATCCAGGCTGAAGCCATGAGGGCCTAGGAAATCCATCCCAAGTATACATTCGTCGGTTATATCTGCCACAAGGAACCGATGCTGGAACACCAAATCACCGAGCTGTATTTGGCGCGTTATTTCTCCGTGAACTGGTGCAGATTTGCCTGTTGCTGTACGAAGTACATATCGTCCAACGTTACCAAGTCTCCATGCCTTCACCAAGTCCATCCGTAAAATTGACTTCATTGCTCCGGTATCAATGGTGATATTGCAAGGCTTGTTTTCGATTTTTCCTCGCAGACTTAAGTCGTTCTCGTGTCGATAGAGCCTAGAGACTGTGATGATGGTTCTGGGGTCAACAATTCCACGAGCCAACCTCCGACCCATGAGGTTGGCTCTTACTGGTTTCCCGCCGCTTCCGAAGAAGAGACGGCCACGTTCACTGAACCAGCCTCGTTCCTTTGTCGCCATCGCGCTGCACACCCTTCGCAAAACCTTGTCTTCAATTTCCTTCGGCAGTCACGCCTCAAGTGCCCTTTTTCTCCACAGTTCCAACATTGTGGAGCTCCGCTTGTCGGTGATTCTCGGCTGACTTCGGCTCTTTGGCATACACACTCTTCGTACACTTCACGCACTCTAACGTTACTGCGTGATGCCCGTTTTACCGATTCGTAAGTGAGAGCGTAGGCCAAAGTATCCCTCAGCGTTCGATTATTTGTCAATCGAAGTGCTTGTTGGAGCTCTTCATCACGAGCTGCCTGGATGAAAGCGTCCTTCGCTGTCTCGTCCCGATGATCTGGATTTGAAGCAGGATAAGACAGAAGTGTCAAGCGCTCGATGTCCTGAGCCAGCTGCTGCAAGGTCTCTCCCGGTTTCTGTGTGCGTGTCCTCAGCTGCGCACGATGAATTTCCTTTAAGTGGTCTTCGCCATACCGCATATCCAAGGCACTCGCCAGGCTGCAATAACTGGAGTAATTGTCGACCGACATGGTTTGCAGTACGTCCACCGCGGATCCTCTCAAAGACACCATCAGTGAGGTCGCACGTTCTTCATCGTTCCAGCGGTTAACTTTTGCAACAGCTTCAAATTGCTTCTTGTAGTTGGTCCAAGAAGTTTGCCCATCAAAAGTTGGTGGTTTAAGTGCCTTGATGCCACTTGATTCTGTTGGCACAATTCCTACGGCCTTCACGCGTTGAAGATCCAATTTCATCTGGTCCATTCCTTCTTCAATACCAACCAACTTTTTGTCGAACTGATGTTCCACTTCCGTTACTCGACTCTCTAATTGCTGTTTAACTTCTGAAACTTGCTGTTGGAACTGTTGTCTGATTTCTACCAGCTGCTCCTCACTCTTCCTCGCATGTTCTTCTAACTGTTCCTTAATGTCAACGGCTTGCTGGTCGAGCTTCTGGGCTTGCTGGTCGAGTTTCTGATCAAGTTTCTGGTCCAGGTTCATGGCTTGTTCTTTACTTTCTTCAGCCTGCTGTTCGAACTTTTGGGACATCTTCAACAGCAACTCCATCACCGGGTTTTTCTCTTCACTGCTTTGTTCCTCGTGAACACATTCCTGGCTGGTTTCTTCGTCCGAGAATTCAAAAGTTTCCGGATCGTTACCTTCAGTGCTCAAAGCCTCCCTGAGACGTGCCAGTAACGCCGTCTTGTTTCCAGTGGTTGAAAGATCTCGTTTCCGGCACTCTTCTTTCAACTCTGCCAATGTCAGCTCGTTCACTAATTTCGGCATTGTTCTTCAATTTCACAACTTCTAACACTTTCAGTTTAGTTCACTCAATTTTTCACAAAATTCAAATAGTCCGCACAATTAACAATGTTCACTGTCCGAAACTTTTAACTTTTTATATTGTCCGCGCACTTATTAATTTTCACTTTTCACATGAATTCACTGTCCGTAATTTCACTAAAAGTCACTTTTTAAATCACGAACGCGACAGAATCCCTTATTTCTGACACCAGTTGTTATGATCTATCGTTAAACACCTTTTGTGGGTTCGATATTCTTCACATTCGTGAAATAAAACAGTTTCTTTTAAAACACTAATTACACTTTTATTATAAACACTATTAATTATTTACACTTTATATTCGCACTACTATAATCTCGCGTTATAATTTAACACTTTTTCAATTTAATTATCGCACTATAATTACTCGCACTTTATCGCTTTTAAATAATCGCGCCCGGATACACTGAACTGCTGTATCGCTTTTCAAAGTAACCGCTTTACGCTTTCTTCGCCATCTACTGAATGATCGCTAGTACTTCTCGTGGTGGTATTTATAGTGGTGCCAAATGTGTCTCGGGTTCTCGAATGTTCCGCTTTTGCTTTCTAGAGGGCTCTAGGGCTATTTGAAGGTCTGGGACTGGTTCTTGGGAATTTTCCGTTGCGAGATCTGACTCATGGGTTTGAGGCTCTGGAATGTTCCCTTTTTACGTTCCAGAGTATTATTCTACGTTTTATTTATGGATTGTTATTGGGTATTGGCTATTTATAGATTGTTTACGGTTTTTGGATACATGTATAAAATGCATGTATGTCGAGTATTTTCTTCGCCGTTTCTAGCATTTTCTGGCACCAATATAACGTCATACGGTTCGTTTGGGGTGCATGCAACAATATATTATTAATAGTCGCGCAAAAATCAATGTTTTGGTCGGGTGTTTACAGCGGTACATAGTCCACGACCTATTTTAGGTCAGGTCGCTTGAAATCGTGGACCGACCTAAATTTAGGTCGGGTACTGAGTGTTTACAGCACGTGGACTAAAAAATTTAGGTAGAATTTGGTGTTTAGTCCGCGGATTAAGCGTGTGCTGTATACGCTACCACTGAATTTTACTGAATATTTTTGAATCATGTGGTGAGGAAAACGAAAATTTTCCCTCTTTTGTTTGTAGTTTCAGTAGGGTCTGAGCTACTGAAAAGTGTCAAACGGTGTGGCGCGAGTAAATATTTAAAAAAATGTGCGTGGCAAGCAATCTATTTTTTGCGTAATGTTGTCATTAAGGTCGAATATTTTTGTGGCAATAATTTATCACCGCTTAGGATGACTTTATGGTAAAACTGGACTTGATGCCGGGTAAACTGGACTTGATGCCCCACACCCGAGAAATCCCGCCACCAGAGGGCGAAAAGGTGGTAGAAAGGTTGAAAAAATGAAGAAAAACAGACAAAATTATACAAAAAAATAAAAAAGAAGATAAAACAATTAGGGAAAAGAAAAAAAAAGAAAAGAAGCCCCAAAAGCAAACGCACAACCATAAAAACACAAACATATTAGCCCGACATCTATCGGCGAGATTCATGCAACAGCTGTGTGGGGCATCAAGTCCAGTTTTACCCTTGATGCCCCACACAGCTGTTACATGATATTCGCCGATAGATGTCGGGCTAATATGTTTGTGTTTTTGTGGTTGTGCGTTTGCTTTTGGGGCTTCTTTTCTTTCTTTTTTTTCTTTTTCTTAATTGTTTTATCTTCTTTTTTATTTTTATGTATAATTTTGTCTGTTTTTCTTCATTTTTTCAGCCCTTCTACCACCTTTTCGCCCTCTGGTGGTGGGATTTCCCGCGTGTGGGGCATCAAGTCCAGTTTACCCGACTTTATAATCACTATTGTTCTCCCAAAAACCGAAAACTGACACTTTTGGCTGTTAATTTTCAGGAACTGCAATGAGAGCGTTCGCGTGCTTTCATAAATTTCCCCCACCACATGATTCAGGAAAATTCAGTGACTGAAAGTACGGGAACAGACCTATTGTCAAATTGGAGGGGAACTACTTGGATCTGACTAGATTTGACAATGAACGGCAAAAAATGTACTAACATCCCCTTCAATATAAATCTTATGGGCATGTCCACTCTATTTCTACTACCTGACTGATAGCACTCCACTCTTGCTGTAACACATTTTTCAGTGTTTCTTTCGATGTAATCGAGTACTCCGTGATCCTACGCATAACAATATTCCATAGATGCTCTATGGGGCTCAGATCCGGAGACTGTGTCAGCGACTTGATCAAGTCTTTATTGTTGTCTTCAAACCACTTCATAGTTAGATTAGATAGATTTGTGGCAGGGTGCATTGTCTTGTTGGAAATTGACTTTTTTCATATTGGTATCCCCGAAAATTTTGAAAAAGGAGGGTCGTAGCACATTTTCCAGCACATTTATGTATTTGCGGGAGTCCATCCGACCGTCATACACAAACATTTCACCCACACCGCTGGCTACCATGCAGCACCAGATAATTATACTGTCTCCTCCGTGTTTAACAGTAGGAACCACGCATGCTGGGTTGTATGCCTCTCCAATCCTGCGTCTCACAAAAGTCACACCAGGGTTGTCAAATATCTAAAAAAAATTATGAAAAAAAACTGTATTTAAAAAATGATAAAATCACTTAGAATACATCAATATTATTGAATTCTTTTATGTCGAAATTAAAAGTGATCCAAAAATGATACGCACCTCGAAGTTAGATTCGTCTGACCACAGTAAATTGGACCAATCTTCTTCAGTGAAATGCATATGTTTTTTTACCCACTCCAAGCGAGACTTCCTGTTTTTTCTCGCCTTACATCCTTAAAGTATAGCTTCCTCAGGTCTTCTTCTGTCGTTTCTGGAAGAAATTCTTTTTCCTAGCAGTTAGTTCAGATGAGCTTTTCTTCCAATTTTTAAGCGGGGATCGTATTTAATTTCGTTCCTCCGGACGTGTGGTAATCTTTTTTCTCCCGGATTTTTTTTTGCGATTTTCGTGCGAAGCAGTCTCCTTGTGTCGCTTAATTGCGTTTTGCACTGAACAACGTGAACATATCACTTCCTTTGTAATTTCAGTTTGATTATGGCCTTGCTCAAAGAAAAGTTGTATTTTTACTCGATGTACCACACTCAGTTCACTTTTTCCTAAAGGCTGGTACTCAGAGATTTTCCTACACCCCCCTAACACCCTCCTAATACCCCCCCTGGAAAGTGCATACACCCCCCCTAACACCGACAATTTTCCTACACAAAGAGACCTTTGTGTCCTTTGTTCCAAAGAGACACCCCTCCTAAAATTCTGAACATACCCCCCAAGAAAAATGCCTGAGAAAACCCCTGCTGGTACTGAGTTCGAGTTCACGTGAAATTTTGACATGTCTCCATTATCTGGTCATTCTTTCGAGCGAATATTTTGGCAATGGAGAAAAGCAGAGGCACTGCTCATTTCTGACAGATAACATGTCAAGAATTTCACTTTTCGATCGATTTTCTTATTGGAAAGACATTTGCACTGCTCCATTTTCAAATTGAAACACCAAATGTCACTTTTTCGCTCGAAAGAATGAACTGCACAAACTAAATTGGCGTGAAATGATTGGAGACATGTTTCAGTGCCATCTACGTTTTCAACGCGAAAGCAACTTCAAAGCAACTTTTCACGCTAAGAACACAGTACCACTCTTGCTTATTTTCAAGCTAAATTTTCGCCGAAACAGATTTCACGTGAAATTTTGTATGAAAATTTCACGTGAAATCGACCTCAGTACTATGCTTAATGTTCGAAGAACATTAGTATATACACTCAGAAAAATGTCATTTAATAGAATCAAATTTAAATTAAAAGTTTAAATCACTTTGAAATAAAAGCGAATCTTATTTGAATGAAAAAAAGAAAATTTTTATAATAAAGTGGAATTCAAATAAGATTCGCTTTTTATTTCAAAGTGATTTCAGCTTTTGATTTAAAGTGATTCTAAAAAAGTGTTAAGTGGTGAAATTTTTCTGAGTGTATATATATATATATATATATATATATATATATATATATATATATATCATCAAAAAAATTCAGTAACTATTTCTAGGGAACGCGCCAACCGATTGAGCTGAAACTTTGAGGATACAGGTGTATATGCAGAATAGGTCCAGGTTTCACCAAATGTCAATTATCTTTAACCCTTTGACGCCGACGGCCAATTTAGCATCAAAAACTTCTGTTCCCGGGAACTCACGACCCAATAATCAGATACAAGTAAAATTTACAGAATATATTGGTCTTAAGTAGGACCAGGTCTGATAGAAGTGATTTTGAAATGCGGGCAATGCTGTGATAGTGGTACCATCTTTAAAAATCACAAAGAAAAATAGCCGCTTTTGACCCTATAAATTCTGAATCAGTCTCCAGATTTTGACGAAATTTACACAGAAGCTAAACCTTACTTTAAGACACGTGCACTATTCAATTTTCAAATTCAAACACCAAATGTCACTTTTTAGCTCGAAAGAATGAGCTGCACTAAAGGTAGAACTATAATGCAACTAAGTGAACTTAAGTGAGCGCTGAAACTGAACGAAAATTCACTCAATTGAAGTCGATCGGTTAATTTGCCTATAATAAGGCCAAGATTCAATCAACGCGAATGCGAATGCGAACGGTTTGAGCATAAGGAAAACATATGCAAGACGCAGCGAATAGAACCATTCACGACGAATGCGAATTCGCACGAACTTGCGAATGCGACTAGTTTGAGCAAAGAGCAAAATAGTCGCACGAATTGTCAGAATGGCCAATTGCACGAAAAGAAAATGTACATCTTTGACATCATGTATGTCATATAATAGTAAGTTGGGTCTTGGGTAAAAAAATTTATAGTGGCGGTTGGTTTGAAAGAAAATAGGGATTATTGGTTTTCATGTGAAAATAAGTAGATTTCAAGATTGGATATTGTTCGCAATAGGTTTTGTAGCGCAGTAACTTAGTTAATAAATGCCATATAATTTCGCAGAAAGATTTGAATAAAAAACTGTTTCAGCTGGCAGGAGATGGTTTCATTTTGTTCGTAAAAAGTAGTGGGTGGGAAAAATTGTTGATGACTATGTTTGTGTTAGGTAGTTGTCAAAATATATTTATTAAAATATGTCTATAATCTCAAATTTGTGGTTTTGAAATTTTCGTGACACATTCATTAAGGAAGAGAAAAAAATTAGTTTGTTGTCTGATAGTTCATACCCACGTCAATCAACATGGAAACATTACAGTACATATAGTTTTCGCAGTCTGCTTTACAGATCAGGGAGTTTGAATAATTTTACGTTATGTAATAACTTTAATATTTTGTGACTTTGTTTACCGAATACTATTCAATTACTTTTTGATTTATTAATAAGTAATTTGGAGAGCTTCCCTCAGAGTTCAGTAGTGTTGCATCTGCGAATAGCAACAATACGCCAGTCAACACTTTGGTCATGTATTTTTCTTGGGTGTAATGTATTTTTAATTCGCAACAAACAGAATATTTTCAGGTTTGAAACAAAGTAAGTTCAATTAATTGCACAATATTCGGAAATGGCACCGTATCCTACAACCACTAACGAATTCAAATACCTCACTCACTTTACATATTTTCCAGTTGGCAGCTTTGACGCGAATGCGAATCGCACCGATTGGTTCTTCAAATGCGATTCGTTTGCGTGCTCCTGTCAAAAAATGCGATTCGCATTTCGCATTCGCGTTGATTGAATCTTGGCCTATAGAATTAAGTGAAGCTTCATGAAGCTGCCGCCAGAGTGGCGAATATGAGTTTGGATTTGCAGGCATCAGTGGCGGCTCGTGCTTGTTGAGACTGGGTGGGCCCAGTTTGTTATTGTTATCCGAACAAATTTTCGTTGATTTCGTTGTATGCTGGTCAGTTTTTTTCAAATAAATAAAATTTAGTGTTTTGGTCGCTATTTATATAACACCTATGTGCACACCTTTCAATCGATCCAACCATTCTTTTTGGCCCAGTTAGTTATCTAATACGTTTACGCAGTAGATAGACTTCCGAGAAATATTCAATTTCAATGCTCCGCAGTATAAAATATATGAAACTAAAACACTTGTTTCAAGTGGTTTAATATACATATATATACATGTGAAATATTCTACATCAAATTTAACATTTTTCAAACGTATTTAAAAATAAAGATTAAAGCGTGATGAACTATATAATTTACTACATATGCTTGTAAATTATTTGGTTACGTCTACTCTTTGATGAAGCAAAAAAAGATCAATTATTTGGTTGTGAAATTTGAAATTGTAACCTTCTCGCAACATTTTAACTAAATCCCTTTCAATTTCCATTGTACTTAAATCGGAAAGCCTTGTCTGACAAATTGAATTCCGTTAAAAGGTTTTTACTCTCTTAAGAGCTGAAAAACTTCGTTCAACTGAAGTGGAAAAAGATGCCAGTGAAGCAACTTGACTTAGCAATTTATAAATATCCAATACTTGCGTTTGTAACTTATTATCAGACATAAAAATTAAAAGGCCCGATAAACTCTGCGTGGTTCCAAATTTGCTATGATCAGATTACTACACACAAAGTTCGTTTCGTTGCTTAATTTTTTCAAACATTTAGGGGTAGATTTTTAAGAAAAGCCTTCGCATATGATTTGAGATTACTACTCTTAATGAAACTGATAAAATCTATTTATTTCATATCCGAAAGGTTTAGTTAGATTAGTCTAAATTTAACGCATGAAGTTTTTTAAAATAAGTTTTCGCATCTGAAATGCTACCGTAATCTATTTTACATCTTTTAACAGCTTGCCCAAAATTACTGCAAACATCATTAAATTTTTTTTCAAAATATGTATCGTCTCCTCTATATGATTTGAATCTTAGTAGTAAGTTACTGACTCGCTCTTTACAATAATTAATATATGCACTTAACTTTACAATAATTAATATTTCAAATAGAACACCTGTTTGTTGACACATAAGGTTGATAGTTTTTAACAAAAATAAAAACGAGAAGACCGACAAAATATGCCTGAAGCCCAGAGACTCTTTAATCGTTTCTCTATGTTGGACAAAGGCTTCATCATTTAAAAATATTTCGAAGACTTCCAGCAACTCATTTGTACTATTTGAAAGAACTTAAATTATTCGAGACTTATAGTTCCATCGTGTATTGCTGCAATCACGATTAACTACGATTAACTTTATCAACTACACTAGTTCGCTTCGTCGAGCTGAAAAAAATGCTAATAACCCAGTCAAATTCACGAAAAAGATGCGGCATTCTTTTATTTTGCAAGTCCCCTATATCACAAAAGCACCATCATAGGTTTGTCCCACAAATATTCTGGCAATATCGAAATCCTTAAATGTTTAGTTAGTAAATTATAGAGATCTCCAGCTTTTTTGCCTTGACTTACATAAAAAAAACCATGAATCTCTCTACTGTAATGCCTTGTTCTGAAACTTATCGAAAAATCACTGATAGTTGAGACAAACACTTGGTGTCAGTGGACTCATCGATTTGCCAGGAATAACAGGGAGCGTTATGAATCTCAGCAAGTATAAAGCTTTTTAATGTAGTACAAATATAAAGTATTTTTAATATAGTACAGTTACTAATGATGAGATCGTTTTGAATAGTTTTAAAAGTACCACTGAAAACGGAAGACTCATCCAGAAAAAGTTTAAATCGTGTAAGTGCTTAGCGCTTTGCTTATATTAACGTTCTCTGTGTCGTCTTCACTTTACTATTTTCTTTCCTACGTATGCATGATACAAGCAAGCCCCAAGCCAAAAGCAAGGCCCAAGTCCCAAGTCCCAAGCAAGCACCGAATCACATAATTTTCTGATGGAGTCATTTTCCATCTCATTGAATGAAAAAAACAGATTCCTTCAGAATTCAGCTGTGCTCAGACCTCCACAAAATTTTTGAAACCGTAATAAGAAACCTTGATTATATTAAGTCTTTCTAACGCCATCTGCAAGAGCTGTTATTGAAGAATTTGGAAAATCTGTTAGCACAGTTTATGGACTAAATTTATGCTAGCTGATTTATTTCCATTTTATAAAAGAGTTGTCTTTATTTTTATTTTATATAAAAGATGAGAGGTGCATTTTTCTTCTTGGAATTTTTACACGTTGCATTTTACACCCAGGATCTAACCTAACCTTTGTTTCAAATTTATCCTGCGAAGACAAATAAGCATTTCATGCTTCAAATCCTGAAATTAATTTTCTTTTGGGATATATTTCAAAAACAATCATGCAATACGTAAATTCCCATACCTATTCGCTAATTTTTCACATCAGAAAAATTTGCATCGTTTGGATACATGCAGGTGTAGATAGATTTGTCTTCCGCCACATTATTCTTCTTTTGATTTTATACAATATTAACACACGTCGCATTACATTTTTTTCATAATATTTTTAACAAAAATACTCCCATTAATGAAATCTACTATGATCTAACTAAACTCATTTATAGTTTATAATTTGACAAAAAATGCTGAACAAAATACCACAAACAATTTTTCATTCAATCATTCATAAACCGAACTCTCCTGGTGACGCACGCACAAGCATAGAGCTGAGAGAGACTTGCGCGCGTCATTATCTTGTAGTTCTTTGATTCAAGCTACGCATGTAAACGCATGATGGGCTGGCCCAATATGCAACATAAGGTCCAACTAGTGATGAGTCTGTGTCCGTACGTTGACGTATGCGCCGAGGTAAACCACGCAAAGCATATGTTGCACCCAAACATAACTTACCGAACAGCCAGAAAAGTGGCATGCTCCTTAAGCAACCTTTTGCTCAATTTTTACTATGAGCTGTCCGTACGTAAAGTGGTAATGAGATACGACTTGACATACGTTCGCTTATGCGTTGTATGGGCACTTAAATTCACTCATGTTTGCGTACGTCAAAAAGTGCCTTTTTTGCTCTAAAACCGGTCGGTTTTGAGTGACGATTATGGCCGCAGACTCATCTTTGGTTAGGGCTATAGATTTTGATGCGATTGCACACGTCAATTTTTCGTAGATGAAGAGCCGGCCCAATATACAAAATCAATTTTGTTGCGATTGAAAGCGTCAATGCTCATAGATCGCAGCTTGGACTGGTAACAACGCATAGTGGGCCAGTGATGCTTGGGCCCACCGAGCCACATTGATGAACAGAAATCGATAAACACACAAACGCGAACTTATGCGCGAACCTTCGCTTATACTTATGTTTGTAGCATAGTGTAGATGATGTAGAAGAATTATGAATGGGCTGGTGATGCGTCTGCCCGTCGTGGCGTGTATGGGACTGAGAAGAGGAATATACATTTATGTGTACAAGATGCAGGTGTATATTGTATCGTATAGTTTATGCTTGTAGCGTATTGTAGTAATTGTTTTATATGTATGAAAATATGCTGATACATTGCGCGATGGACATTCAATGTATGTATGGCACTATGTGATTTTACGTCATTGCATGGTATGAATGAATGATATAAAAATGTGCTGTTGCTGGATTAAAATTATAGAAGGATTTATTATGTTAAACGTATATGAATTAATATGTAAATGATGACTCAAACTTTTATTTAAAATTATTATTTATGTGTTTTAGAGGGTGGGCCCGGCCCATTTTGCCCACTGTGACGAGCCGCCACTGGCAGGCATATGAGATGAACTGATGTGAGCGTTTACGCAATATTTTTGAATAGGATTTTGCTGCAATTGAAATATAGTTGTCTTCATAGCTTGCTAGCTCTGTTCCTTGAAATCGTAGAAAATTGTAGCTGAGCTGCACCTCGGCACTTTGCTGTAGATTATTAGATCTATAAAGATGGGCTTGGTGCAGGCTCTTACTTTGTACTTATATTCAAATAAGTGTACGAAAGAAATGTTTTTTGAGCAATATTGGTATGCGACCGGAATATATTTAATCAACAAGGTCTTTGCTGCTGAAGATTAAAATTCAATAGTGGACAGCTGAAGCATGGTGTGTGGTTATTCTTTGAATGAAAAAAACCTGTGTGATGACATTTTAAGTAGTTTATGTACTTTTTTTTTTTAAAAGTAAGTAATTTAAAGATATAAGTAAATAAAATACTATATAATTTATTATTTCGTATGTACGTTCATTTATTATTTCGTATGTTGTTCAACGCGTTTTTTCTTTGAAATTATGTTTGATACTCATTATTCCTACCTCCTGTAAAAATAGCATTTAAATGATCGACGAAAAAATATTTTAGATACCTGTTATTCTTTTTACAATGTCGCGCAGGATCATATTCGAGACATCTAATTACTACTTCCTATATTGTAAACTGTCAATGAACTGTTCAACAATAAGAAGTCTAATTGGAATTGTTTTTGCGCGATGATTAAAATTGAAAAAAAAATGTTTATTTACATTGAAAATTTTTATTTGACAAAGTGTTTTCGAAAGTATGCACTGAACTCATCAGACACCAGCACACAGTGCATACTTGACTGAAGTGACCACTTGCAGTTAGAAATCATTAGCTTTTATTTATGCTAGTTGTGACAAATTTTATCATCTCCGACTTATATCCATCGAAATAATTTACTCATAAAAGTTATCGATTTGTGATCATTGTTCCCTTCTTGTCTATAAATCAGCATAGACAACGTATATCGTCTCTAAAGCTTATCAAAGCAGAGAATATTGATATGGAAAACTCGATCGTTTTGCGGAATAAGCCTCCGAAGCTGAATCAAGCGTAAATAAAAAGGTCTGTTCCCGTACTTCAGCAAACTGCAGCAGTAACAGAATTTGGCAGCTGGCTTCTTTTTGCTGCGAAATTTGGCTTGCATTTGGCTTGCAGCAAAAGTACGAAAACGACTTGCTGCGAATTTATTTTAATATATTATAATAGATTCAAGTACGGGAACAGACCTAAAGTTAATGATTTCCAACTGCAAGTGGTCACATCAGTCAAGTATGCACTGTGTGCTGGTGTCTGATGAGAATCAGTGCATACTTTCGAAAACACTTTGTCAAATAACAATTTTCAATGTAAATAAAAAAAAATATTTCAATTTTAATCATTCCGCAAAAACAATTCCAATTTGATTTGGCTTCGGAGGTTTATTCCGCAAATCGATCGAGTTTCCCGTATCAATATTCTCTGCATTGATAAGCTTTAGAGACGATATACGTTGTCTATGCTGCTTTATAGACAAGAAGGGAACCATGATCACAATTAAATAACATTTACAAATAAAAGGACTGTTGGCGTGCGACAATTAATTGCAATTAATTGCAATGAAGCCGTTTTTGTACTCCGATTTACTAAAAACTGGAAATTTCCTCTTTCAGTAAATTTCAGTAGGGTCTGAGCTACTGAAAAATACTGAAAACTGTCAAATGGTTTTTTGGCGTAATGTTATTATGAAGGACGAATATTTTGGTGGCGATATTTATCACCGCTCAGCATGACTTTACAATCACTATTGTTCTCCCGAAAACCGATAACTGATACTTTTGTTTGGCAATTTTCAGGAAATGCAATGAGAGCGTTTTCGTACTTTTCATGAATTTTCCCCCACCGCATGATTCAGGAAAATTCAGTAAAATTCAGTGACTGAAAGTACGCGAACAGACCTAAAATATTCAAATATTTCACATACCTATTATTCCTTCTACAATACCGCATACCAACGATAATTACTTCTACCTCCTGCAAAAATAGCAAGCGATCCACGAAAATATATTCAAATAATTTACGTGCCTTCTATTGGTCCTAGTCGTTACACAAACCTCCTGTCAAATTTACTTAATTGATGTACGGTCCCAGTCGTACGCCACTTAAGTGGCCCGAATTGAACGAAACTTAACGAAACGGCAGATAAGTACATTATGGGTATGCCGCTTGTTTTCTATGCAGTCGTACTGTCACTTAAGCTACTTAAAGTTCACTTAATTGCATTATAGTTCTACCTTAAGGTAGAACTATAATGCAATTAAGTGAACTTAAGTGAGCACTGAAACTGAACGAAAATTCACTCAATTGAAGTCGATCGGTTAATTTGCCCATAATAGAATTAAGTGAAGCTTCATGAAGCTGCCGCCAGAGTGGCGAATATGAGTTTGAATTTGGAGGCATATGAGATCAACTGATATGAGCATTTGTGCAATATATTTGAAGAGGATTTTGCTGCAATTGAAATATTGTTGTCTTCATAGCTTGATAGCTCTGTTGCAAGAAATCGTAGAAAATTATTGCTGAGCTGAAACTCGGCACTTTGCTGTAGATTATTAGATCTATAAAGATGGGCTTGGTGCATGCTCTTAATTTGTACTTATATTCAAAAGAGTGTACGAAAGAAATGTTTTTTGCGCAATATTGGTAGAGACCGGAATATATTCAATCAACAAGGTCTTTGCTACTGAAGATTAAAAATCAATAGTGGACAGCTTCGGAGGCTTATTCCGCAAAACGATCGAGTTTCCCGTATCAATATTCAATATTCCCTGCTTTGATAAGCTTTTGAGACGACATACGTTGTAAATGCTGATTTATAGACAAGAAGGGAACCATGATCACAATTAAATAACCTTTACAAATAAAAGGTCTGTTCCCGTACTACGATTAATTGCAATTAATTGCAATGAAGCGTACTAAAACGGAGTACAAAAAACGGCTTCATTGCAATTAATCGCAATTAATTGTAGTTCGGGAACAGACCTAAAAGGTCTGTTCGCGTACTACGATTAATTGCAATTAATTGCAATGAAGCCGTTTTTGCACTCCGTTTTACTGAAAACTTAAAATTTCCCCTCTTTCAGTAAATTTCAGTAGGGTCTGAGCTACTGAAAAATACTGAAAACAAATGGTTCTTGGCATAATGTTATTATGAAGGACGAATATTTTGGTGGCGATAATTTATCACCGCTTAGGATGGCTTTATAATCACTATTGTTCTCCCGAAAACCGACAACTGACACTTTTGTTTGTCAATTTTCAGGAAATGCAATGAGAGCGTTTTCGTACTTTTCATGAATTTCCCCCACCGCATGATTCAGGAAAATTCAGTAAAATTCAGTGACTGAAAGTACGCGAACAGACCTAAAATATTCAAATATTTCACATACCTATTATTGCTTCTACAATACCGCATACGAACGATCATTACTTCTACCTCCTGCAAAAATAGCAAGCGATCCACGAAAACATATTCAAATATTCGGGCCACTTAAGTGGCCCGAATTGAACGAAACTTAACGAAACGGCATATAAGTACATTATGGGTATGCCGCTTATTTTCTATGCAACCGTACTGTCACTTAAGCTACTTAAAGTTCACTTAATTGCATTATAGTTCTACCACAGCGTAATAACAACCAGCGTACCAACTTATTCCACTTTCCCAAAAAAACACTTTGACCTTGAAATTGCGCCTCCATTTACGCAATGCATTATCTGTCAAAGCGGCCTGAGATTATGTTGGTATATTTTGCGAGAGTGGGCCGTATGTGAGCAGCGAAAAATCTAGCTTGAGTATGTAGTTGCCGAATTGTATATTGCATCTCTTTCTGTTCTATGCGATTTCTTCCAACTTTCCAGGCTGACCAACAATACAATCTCAGGTTAGATCACGGGATTTTTGGGCCGTATACATATACGGAGTTGGTACGCTGGTTAGGAACTACTCATTACGCTGTGGTTCTACCTTTAAATTGGCGAGAAATGATTGGAGACATGTGTCAATGCCATCTATGTTTTCAAAGCGAAAGCAGCTTCAAAGCAACTTTTCATGCTAAAAACTGAGTACAACTCTTGCTTATTTTGGAGTTAAATTTTCGCCGAAACAGATTTCAAATGAAATTTTTTATGAAAATTTCACGTCCAATCGAAGACAGTGCAATGAGAGCGTTTCCGTACTCTCATGAATTCCCCCACCACATGATTCAGGAAAATTCAGTAACTGAAAGTAAAGTACGCAAAAATCAATGCTTAGGTCGGGTTTGTTTACAGCAATATAGTCCACGACCTATTTTAGGTCAGGTCGCTTGAAATCGTGGACTGACCTATGGCTTGGGTCGGGTACTGAGTGTTTACACCAGGTGGACTAAATAAATTAGGTGGACTAAGCGCGTGCTGTATAACTAAATAAATTAGGCAGACTAAGCGCGTGCTGTAGACGCTACCAATGGCATGACCACCAAAGTAACAGTTATTTGGACAGGTGGCTGAGCCATGAGCCATTTATGCGCCCGCAAAGATAGCGTATCATCTACAGCTCATCGGTGCGCTTTTGAGGACCCACAACGAACAGGATGGGCTAAAGCATAGTACTGAGTTCGATTTCACGTGAAATTTTCATACAAAATTTCACGTGAAATCTGTTTCGGCGAAAATTTAGCTTGAAAATAAGCAAGAGTTGTACTCTGTTCTTAGCACGAAAAGCTGCTTCGAAGTTGCTTTCGCGTTGAAAACGTAGATGGCACTGAAACATGTCTCCAATCATTTCACGCCAATTTAGTTTGTGCAGTTCATTCTTTTGAGCTAAAAAGTGACATTTGGTGTTTCAATTTGAAAATGGAGCAGTGCAAATGTCTTTCCAATAAGAAAATCGATCGAAAAGTGAAATTCTTGACATTTTATCTGTCAGAAATGAGCAGTGCCTCTGCTTTTCTCCATTGCCAAAATATTCGCTCGAAAGAATGACCAGATAATGGAGACATGTCAAAATTTAGCTTGACGATTAAAGGCTGGTACTGAGTTCGAGTTCACGTGAAATTTTGACATGTCTCCATTATCTGGTCATTCTTTCGAGCGAAAATTTTGGTAATGGAGAAAAGCAGAGATAATGCTCATTTCTGACGGATAAAATGTCAAGAATTTCACTTTTCGATCGATTTTCTTATTGGAAAGACATTTGCACTGCTCCATTTTCAAATTGAAACACCAAATGTCACTTTTTCGCTCGAAAGAATGAACTGTACAAACTAAATTGGCGTGAAATGATTGGAGACATGTTTCAGTGCCATCTATATTTTCAACACGAAACTTCAAAGCAACTTTTCATGCTAAGAACACAGTACCACTCTTGCTTATTTTCAAGCTAAATTTTCGCCGAAACAGATTTCACGTGAAATTTTGTATGAAAGTTTCACGTGAAATCGAACTCAGTACTATGCTTAATTCAGTACCAGCCTTAAGATAAAAAAATGTAACAGAAAATAAGAATTAAAAATAAAATCGATAAGTGCCCGAAAGTTTAAGTTTTTTGTTGTTATTTTGACTTTAAGTTAGGTTAAGAATGTGCCGTTAAAAAATAAAATAAAACCTTTTTTTAAATTCAACTCAATTCAGATCTATCGCCATTTTTGAGTATTGGGGTGACGTAAGAGGATTTCCTATACAATAGATAGTGGAGGAAAGACATGTGTTGAATATGATAGGAAGTGGGGAGATTATTTGAGCAACGCAGTTAATCACAAATTTAAGATTAAGAAGGTCGATTGTTGGCCTATTGCTATGCGTACAGAAGCATTTGTGTCACAATGTTCCAAGAAAAAACCAATTAGCAATACATTTGGTTAAAATATAATATATTCGTTGGAAAGAAAGCTTGCAATTAGAGGTAGTAAAAAAACTCTAGCGCACCTGAACCGCTAGAAACACGAATGTTCGAAAAACAGTAGAAGAATCGTGCAGGTTTTGAGTGCATATTCCACCACATGAGGTGCTTATTACGGCCAAACTGTTTCAAACGCCACGTTTTACTTTGGTCTCAAGAATGCATTATAACTCATATGGTGGAAGGTTTCAGATATTACCACTGGCATGAATTTCAACGTTTATGAGAGCAAAACACGGGTTAATTATATTCGTTATCAGTTGCTTATTTCACAAAATTTTGAAAGCAGCATCTCATATAACATCAAGAAAATGCTCAGTGCCTGCAGCAATGTAACTGAAGTTGGTGTTTGAGGCTGCGATCCGAAAAATTTGCAGAGCTTTGGGAATTGAAACATTGGTTATTTACTTTCATTGTAAATGTTTCCGGTATGAATACTAACTGTAAGCATTTATTGATACAAAAGTAGCACAGCCGACTCGTGCTGGCAACCTTCTGCCAGTGTCAAAGCCAAGAATATATCACATCTGCTTCACGTTGTTATATTACATTCGAAGTTTTAGGAGTATAAAGAAATTTAGAGTTATCTGCAGCGAGTTTTTGTAAATAATCGAAAGCTTAATATTTGCTGTTTATTGTCACAACAATATCATTACCATTTGAAAATTCCACGATAAAACCGCTTAATAAAGATATTGCAATTAAACACAAAACCAACAATAGCTGGCAACCCTATCGTGGTTTTTCAACCAAATATGGCTTGAATAATGTTTATAATAGGTTTCATTAATTGTATGAAATTCGTATTGATTTCATGACTGCACTGGAAGTTATAGGGCAAAAAGTTTTATTTTCCTGAGCGAATTTTAAAAACCAAAGACACAAAAATTACCATAGCTGGTAGCACCAATCGAATTTTTCAACCAAATTTCTAGCAAACAGGGTTTAGAGTAAGGTTCAGCTACTGTGTCAATTTCATGAAAATCTGGTAGCTTATTCACATTTCATACGGCAAAAAGCATATTTTTTTCTTTGTAATTTTTCAAGATTGCACCACTGGCACAGAGTTGCCCACAATTCAAAATTGCTTCTACAAAACTTGGTCCTACTTAAGTCCAATGCATTTTGTGAATTTCAGTTGTATCTCATTATTGGTTCGTGAGTTCCCGTCGACAGAAGTTTTTGATGCTAAAAAAATATAGGTTAACTGTGAGAGGGTTACCGTTCTTGTCCGACGTGAAATTTCCAAAATTTTACTTTGAGCATGTAGATAAAGCATAAGATTTGTATACAAATTGATTTTATTGTAAGAAACAGACATTTTTTAGGATATTCGATGGTTTAAATGCTTTCACTTCCAAATTCTTATTTTTTCAAATTTAAGACACCAAAATTATCACAGCTCCAGCCGAAGTTTTCAACCAAATTTCTATCAAACGCGGTTTAAAGTAAGGTTCAGCTACTGTGCGAATTTGATCAAAATCAAACGATTGAATCAGAATTTATAGGGCTAAAAGCAGTTATCTTTTTTTAGTGATTTTTCAAGATGGCACCACTAGCACAAAATCGCCCGCGTTTCAAAATCACTTCTATCAGACCTGGTCCTATTTAAGACCAATAGATTCTGTAAATTTGAATTAATTCTGCTTATTGGATCGTGAGTTTCCGTGAACAGAAGTTTTTGATGCTAAAAATATAGGTAAATTGGGCAAGGGTTACCAGGCGTGCCCGTTATACCATATCAATTTTTTTTCTTTAGTTATATAAACAAAGCATAAGATTTGTTTATATAGATTGAAAAAGCGGCATTTTTTCAAGAGAGACGATGATTTGGAGGTTTTCACTTTCAGTGCCTGTCCTGGCTACAGGGTTGCCAACACGCTCATTACACAAATTCACAACTAAATAATACCAATATGTTCTGAAAATTTCGTAATGATTGAAAAGCTCTCTCAAAAGTTATCTCAATTTAAAAATTTTCAAATTTTCCCGTTTTCTTTTTAGGCACCTAGCGCACACATGGGGTTAAAAAATTTCAAAACATTATCCGATTCGCATTTAAAACACGTTCGAAATTTATTTCGTTAACTTTATTTTTGCAAAAATTATTTGTGTACGGAATAATAGGTATATTAAAAATATCACTAAAATTACCGCCGGCGCCAAAGGGTTAAAAATAATGGACAATTAGTGAGACTTGGACCTATTCTGCATATACATCAATGCGTCCTGAAAATTTCAGTTCAATCGGATGGCGCGTTCCTGAGATTTTTTCACTGAAATTTTTTGATGATATATATACATATACATATATATATATATATATATATATATATATATATATATATATATATATATATATATATATATATATATATATATATATATATATATATATATATATATATATATATATATATATATATATATATATATATATATATATATATATATATATATTTATATATATAGAAATATGGATTTTTGGCCAAAGTGATCTTAATGCTAATGTTTTTCTTCGAACATTAGTAAAAATGTAACAGAAAATAAAAATGAAAAATAAAATCGATAAGTGCCCGCAGGTTTAAGTTTTTTATTGTTAATTTAACTTTAAGTTAGGCTAAGAATGTGCAGTTAAAAAATAAAATCAACCCTTTTTTAAATTCAACTCAATTCAGATCTATCGCCATTTTTGAGTATTGGGGTGACGGAAGATGATTTCCTATACAATAGATAATACCCAGAGGAAAGACATGTGTTGAATATGATAGGAAGTGGGGAAATTATTTGAGCAAAGCAGTTAATCACAAATTTAAGATTAAGAAGGTCAATTGTTGGCCAATTGCTATGCGTATGGAAGCATTTGTCTCACAATGTTCCAAGAAAAAACCAATTAACAACACATTTGGTTAAAATATAAGATATTCGTTGGAAAGAAAGCTTGCAACTAGAGGTAATCAAAAAAAAATCCATTATTTTTCCCTATTTAAAATAAGGTAATCTACCGTGTCAAACGCAATATTTTCTCTGAGACTGCCTCTTCTAATGTTGAAAGCATTGTCTGCATAGATTTATTCTTCAATCGATGGATGATTGTCAACCTTTACAGTTGAACTGTCTTCTATACTAACTTTAATTGCAATCAATCATAATATTTTCGAGACACCGGCTGAATTAAATATCACCAAACTAATCAAAATTTAATGCATCTTCACTTATAAGCCCACCATATAAAGAGTGCATTTTCGCAAACATCTTTTCACATTTCGCAATTTTTTGCACATTGTGCAGTCGGTCATTGTTGCGAGCAAAAGTTTAAATTCAGTTAACTCAGCTATCAATTGCAGAAAAATTAAATTCTTCCTCTGGAAATAGCGTCAGATGCTTCGAAAATACTGAAATGTCTCTGGACTTGAAAATAAGAAGCGAAAAACATGAATCTTCCATCCGAGAGTACATATTATAATCATGGATTTTGCTACAATTAAAAATAGATAAATACTAAGTTCCACGTATGATCCATATGTATGTTCTTATGGCTACGCACTTTTGTATAGATATGCTACGCCTTGTAAGAATGTTTTTTTTTATTTTGGTTTTTCACCATGATTATGCTCATTTGCGTGCAATGTTTTTCGAAGAGGATTCGAATTTAATCAGAGAGATTGTAATTTATTATAAACAGATTTTAATTTGAAAATGCGTTTCGTCGTTTTCTGCACATATGGGATGTTTGTGTGGCGTACCAGACGAATGATATTTCTGGTGTTGGCAGCGTAACGCACCGATCGATCTCTTACAAAACAACAAATATACATCTGGAGAGTTTAAGAAATGAATTTACTTAGCGAATAATATTGTATGAGTATATATGCACACATACAACATGAGATGAACTTGCACCAATTTTCAATTTGTTGATTTGTTTATCATTTTCGACTTGAATGGAACTTTGATATTGAACAAATTGAGTTCAGTTCAAATTCGGTTAGCACTGGTCTCGGACGATATTTGTCAAATAGTTTCCACAGAAATATTTAAAGTGAAGTGAAGATAGTGCAAAATTTTATAGCGAGGATATAATGCGAAATGTAGGTTTGATCGAGTGAATGTCTGGACAGATTGTGTTTGTTAATAATATAAATGATGATAGTTGAGTGTTTCGTGGTCAACTGATGTAGTATATAATTTTAAATAATGCGACTGGCTTAGCCAGATACGAAAACAATAGTTTGTAAACTTTTCAATATTGATCTCGACGCAAAGTTCCATGACAAATCTTATTTTGGTACTTTTCTGTTTTTTTTCTAACGCTTATTCGCCTTTGATTCATCAAGTAAAAGATTTATTAAGTGTGTCTTCAACTCGCTACAACGCATGTTATAGAAAGAAATAATTTGTGATCAATTTTACAGGAGCAAAATTGCACTGTGTAAACCATTTTGAAAAATGAATCCGTTTCTTTTTGAGCCTAGCAAGTTTATTAGAGTTTTATATTTTTATAAACACATGGTCTACCTGATTACGAGTGGCTTGATCTGGTAATACCCAGATGATCTTATGGATATCCTTAAAGCTAGAGTTACAATCAATGCAACCAACATTTGTTGCACTTCAAAATGAGTTTGAACACATGAGAACGTATGAGAGCAGTTACAATGATGCAACACAACTTTGCTTGGCAGCAGAGTTTGCTCATATCTCAAACTTGGCATGGCAACAACATTTTTGAAAATATCCAATTCCACCTGTTCCTATGAGAGTCCGGGAAATCGGAACTGTCATATGTAAATGACAATCAGAAATTGTATTTTTTTGTCTCATTTTTGCTTTGCATTATACTCCGCAGCTTTTAGAGGATAAAATATTCACTGATATATCTTTCCGAGGCTTTAAAGGATCCAAATTATCGAACAGCAACTTCTTTAATATAGCCAGTGACAGATGACAGTAAATGTTGTGTTGCATTGATTGTAACTCGTTCCACCAACAAAACTTGGCAGCGAATGTTGGTTGCATTGATTGTAACTCATGCTTAAAGCTAGAGTTACAATCAATGCAACCAACATTTGTTGCACGTCAAAATGAGTTTGAACCCATGAGAACGTATGAGAGCAGTTACAATGATGCAACACAACTTTGCTTGGCAGCAGAGTTTGCTCATATCTCAAACTTGGCATGGCAACAACATTCCCAATTCCACCTGTTCCTATGAGCGTTCGGGAAATCGGAACTGTCATATGTAAATGACAATCAGAATTTGTATTTTTCTGTGTCATTTTTGCTTTTTATTACACTCCGCAGCTTTTAGAGGATAAAATATTCACTGATATATCTTGCATTGATTGTAACTCGTAAATTGATTGTAAATGTTGTGTTGCATTGATTGTAACTCGTTCCACCAACAAAACTTGGCAGCGAATGTTGGTTGCATTGATTGTAACTCAAGCATAAAGCTAGAGTTACAATCAATGCAACCAACATTTGTTGCACAACAAAATGAGTTTGAACCCATGATAACGTATGAGAGCAGTTACAATGATGCAACACAACTTTAGCCCTAACTAAAGATGAGTCTGCGGCCGTAATCGTCTGCCAAAACCGACCGGTTTTAGAGCAAAAAAGGCACTTTTTGACGTACGCAAACATGAGTGAATTTAAGTGCCCATACAACGCATAAGCGAACGTATGTCAAGTCGTATCTCATTACCACTTTACGTACGGACAGCTCACAGTAAAAATTGAGCAAAAGGTTGCTTAAGGAGCATGCCACTTTTCTGGCTGTTCGGTAAGTTATGTTTGGGTGCAACATATGCTTTGCGTGGTTTACCACGGCGCATACGTCAACGTACGGACGCAGACTCATCACTAGTTGGACCTTTTGTTGCGCAGCAGAGTTTGCTCATACCTCAAACTTGGCATGGCAGCAAAATACCCAATTCCACCTGTTCCTATGAGCGTTCGGGAAATCGGAACTGTCATATGTAAATGACAATCAGAATTTGTATTTTTTTGTCTCATTTTTGCTTTGCATTATACTCCGCAGTTTTTAGAGGATAAAATATTCTCTGATATCTCTTTCCGAGACTTTAAAGAATCCAAATTATCGAACAGCAATTTCTTTAATATAGCCAGTGACAGATGACAGTAAATGTTGTGTTGCATTGATTGTAACTCGTTCCACCAACAAAACTTGGCAGCAAATGTTGGTTGCATTGATTGTAACTCAAGCATAAAGCTAGAGTTACAATCAATGCAACCAACATTTGTTGCACGTCAAAATGAGTTTGAACCCATGAGAACGTATGAGAGCAGTTACAATGATGCAACACAACTTTGCTTGGCAGCAGAGTTTGCTCATACCTCAAACTTGGCATGGCAACAAAATACCCAATTCCACCTGTTCCTATGAGCGTTTGGGAAATCGGAACTGTCATATGTAAATGACAATCAGAATTTGTATTTTTTTGTGTCATTTTTGCTTTTTATTACACTCCGCAGCTTTTAGAGGATAAAATATTCACTGATATATCTTTCCGAGACTTTAAAGGATCCAAATTATCGAACAGCAATTTCTTTAATATAGCCAGTGACAGATGACAGTAAATGTTGTGTTGCATTGATTGTAACTCGTTCCACCAACAAAACTTGGCAGCAAATGTTGGTTGCATTGATTGTAACTCAAGCATAAGGTTCAGCTAGCTAACCTCTGTTGCGTCCGTTCCGTCCGCTCTGTTTTATGACCGAACGCATCGATGATTATTGAGAGTGTATCCGTCCGCTCCGTCTGTCAAAGCCAAAGGTGATCAGTTAAGTTATTTTCGTGGTGTATATAGGGATTTCAATCCCGGACCATTTTTTCAATCCCGGGATTACGGGATTAAAAAATCTCAAATCCCGCGATCCCGGGATTCGAGATTCAAAATATAACACAACAAAATAAGTCAAGTTTTTAATAAACAGATTATATTATGTGCCATCATTTCAAAACTACAACAATAAGTAAGCTCAAAGCTGTATAAAAAATATGTTACTGCATAATTACTAATTTATATAACTGATGCAAATAAAAACAATAATTTTAATTATCCAAGACGTTGAAAGTATGAAGACAGATATTTAAAATTACAACTATTACAAATTACAGCAACAAATCACAACTTTTAAAATTGAGATACATAATAAAGAAACATATAAAAAATTCAGCCAAAGTTCATTAGTTTTTCCGGAAGTAACATTGAAACAATAGCAAAGCATCCTAAGTATCGTCTCCAAGCCTGCTTCTAAATTTATTTCGATGTTGAACGCCACGAAAATGGTTGATAAATATTAGTACGCCTGCTCGAAACTATGCGAGTGCCACCACTTTCGAAAAGATTCATTTCTTTTGCAATGGTTTTAATTAGATTAGTTTCTTGCGGCATTTCATAATTGATTATTTTCATACTTTTGCAGCTCTTCTTGTAGCGTCAATTGACGACTACCTTGTTCTGTATCAATATGGGTATCTACTGGGTTCTCCTCATTTCTTTGGCTACCAAGCAAAGGGTTCAGCATCTAGATCATTGAATTAATTTTTTTTTTAATATTTGCGTTGCTTGGTTTCAAAAATAGAGATTCTATTTCACTTGGTAAATTTTTGCTGGCACAAGGCATATTTTGGAGATAGCTTGGCATACTAGACAGCTCAGTGCACTGACGTTCTTTTATTCGGTCCAATATTGCAATTTTCAATGCATTCACAAGAATGGACCGTTTTTCTCCTAACAGCCTGAATAAAAATCTTGGTGAAGTATTAGCAGTGCATAAATTTGCATCTCTGCAACTTAATGCCTCCACAGTCAATTTGACAGGGAGTAAAACTTCAATAATTTTCTGAATCGAATCAAACTCAGTTGCTTCTAATCGCTCTGCATATTGCAGGCCTATTAATGTATACTATTTTTCCAAGTGGAAAACCGTTCGAGCATTGTCAAGAGACTATTTCATCTTGTTTTACAATCCAGTAAATGTCACAGTTAAATTCCTTGCTCGGATTGGACATAGTTTTGAAGATCGTTATTATTTTTCGTTGAAGCTTTTTGAAAATATGAAATGATTTGCGCTGAAAAATATTTATAAATTTGCGCTGAAATGATTTGCGCTGAAAAAATATGAAATGATTTGCATGCGCTGATGTCCTTCGTCAGATCTAGCGTGTCTTGCAGGCGACCGGGTTCAACGTAGTAAGTTGATTCAGGACCGTCCAAATCTTCGCACTTCATCAACTCTTTAATCTGGAATGGACCTCCTATTATAGAAAACATCGCAAACTGCCAAGTGGATGCTATGCGCCAAACAAATATGTTGCTCTGTATCAATTAGTCTGCCTACTTTACGCATTTTGTTTGACCCAACAGTTACGATGGTAATGTGGCAAATACATATTGGCCGAGACCAGGCGAGCCGAAGTCAGACGAGACCGCGAACATGTGGACGGCATTTGACAGCTCGTTCGAAATCGCTTTGACTCGTGCTCAAAATCCATTCCGATCGGATGTGGCACGAGCGCCGGCGAGCCCTGTCAAAGTCGATCGTCTGGACCGTCCACACACTCGGGCTCGCCAGATCTCGCCTGGGCTCGGTCAATATATATTTGGCACATAACAATAGGTCTGTTCCCGTACTTTCAGTAACTGAATTTTACTGAATTTTCCTGAATCATGTGGTGGGGAATTTCACGAAAAGTACGGGAACGCTCTCATTGTATTTCCTGAAAATTGACAACCGAAAGTGTCAGTTTTCGGTTTTTGGGAGAACAATAGTGATTATAAAGTCATCCTAAGCGGTAATAAATTATCGCCACAAAAATATTCGACCTTCATAGCAACATTACGCCAAAAATATGTTGCTTGCCGCGCACATTTGAAAATATTTACTCCGTTTGACACTTTTCAGTATTTTTCAGTAGCTCAGACCCTACTGAAATTTACTGAAAAAGGGGAAATTTTCAGTTTTCAGTAAAACGGAGTACGGGAACAGCTTCATTGCAATTAATCGCGATTAATCGCAATTAATCGTGGTACGAGAACATACCTAATGTCTTTTCCTAGAGAAACATCAAACTCAGCAAGACGCTCTTTTAAGGGGGGGGTATGGTCAGAGCAGCACATTTCATACCCATTTTCAAGATTTTTTTTTAGAAATCTGTTAATAGTTACTTGATTGGGATAATACTTACAGTAAAGAACAACCTTTGAAGAGTATCCAAAAAAAATTTTATTGAAAAATATCGAAAATTAAGCTCGTGACATGAATTTGACATTTTCGTTCAGGACAAAGAGTTGATTTGCGGTGAGACACATAACTAATGATTGGATCATCGTAAACAAAAAAACCAAAAATAGTTCGTCAGTTTATGAGTTTTTTGTGGTAACGCTGTCGAGTTTTTCCAAATATCTAGATTATTTAATTTTTGGTATAAGTTTGAAGTCAAAAAAACGAAAAAAACGGAAATTTTTTTTTCGAAATTTCTGTTTTCAGTTGTAAAAAATTCCATAAATAAAACAAAAAGCCAGAAATAAAAAATATCTCGACAGCGTTACCTAGTAAATTGCCTACAGAAATAGTGTGCAAAATTTCAGAAAGATCGGTCGAGTAGTTTTCGAGTTACATGTCTCACCGACTTGAAGTATAAAATTCCTCAAAAAACGCGTTTTAAAATTTTAAATGTGCAACAAAAGTGCGTGAAAAATTACGAAACACGTGTACCGTAACTGGTCGATGAAATGAATGTATACTACTACCAGTCACTTATATAAGTGTTTTTACTCAAATATAGCACATACAGGTGTGGATAGAGTGGGAAGACTCTACTATTACGTATTTGAGAGCTGCGCGCGGCTAATAAAGCAGGAAAGGAACGCGATTTGCGCGAAAATATGAATTTGAGTTATTTGTATTGTTAATCCCATAACTTCGTTAATTCTGCTCGGATCGACCTGAAATTTTGACTCCTGAGTCACTATACATTAGTCACTAAACAAAAAAAAAATATCGATTTTCTGACCATACCCCCCCCTTAATATATCTAGGTAGTTTCCAGCTGTCATTGATATCCTTACTCGCACCAAGCTCCAGTAAGAATTTACTAAGTAGATAGCGGCTATTTGCAGTCGAGGTCCACTCATCAAACGTCAAACTGAACCGTTCACATGAGATACTAGCCTATCTTATCTCATTTTTTATTATTTTCTTTATCTTGCTTGCATAGCCCAAAACCTTTTTTTTGATTGTTGCTGAGGATTTTCGTAAATCTGTGTATGCATTCGCTAGCATTAATACCCTCAAATCATTCGAAGTAACGAATGCACTAAATGCGTATCAGTCCATACTTATTTATTTACAAACCCCTTTGTATTCTCTTGTTAACTATTATGGGCCGTTTACATTGGCGTCCATGCGTCCACGCGTCCATGCGATCTAGCGTGTTTTGCTTACACGAGTCAATTTGATTTTGTTTATATAGGCGGGTCTAAAGCGAAGGACGTGGAGTATGCTGATTCATGTACAATACATTTTAAAATGATTTCTTTCGCTCAGTGGCATGTGTGGATGATTCGTTGGTGATCATTTAAATATATGTTTTGTGGATGATTATTTTCTTATATAATGATGTGGATAATATATATTTTGCATCCTTACGTGCATGACTATTACGAAAACAAATTGAATGCATCTGAATATCTAGACACAAACATATATATGTAGGTATATATACTCATATGGATAAATACATACAACTTTCTGTTACCAATATATTTGTACGGAGCAAAAAAACATCATCATAAGCGTGTAAAATCCATCCACTTATCGCCTTAGCCCCGCCTTCAAAAAACTGGATTTGAGTTGACTTGACTCGTGTAATCTAAAAACGCTTGGACGCGCGGACGCATGGACGCTTGTCTAAATGGCCCATTACATCGCTCTGTTTTGCTCTTTTTTTTACGCATTTTGATGTGAGCCTCAATGGCGGCTCGTGGTTTTGAGACTAAGGGAAGCACAAGCAAAATATATAAGCATATAATATAGATAAGCATACTTAAGAAGCGCGTAGTAAACTATACATGCGATTTTTTTTTTAAATACTCGCAAAACCGACCAGTCGTTGTCCATTATCGTTGCATAGGTCGTGAAGACTAAATTGGCCGGTGGTTCCGCGGTGTGTTTCCTCCTTTCCAACCTTTGTGTTGAAGTCGCCCAGCAGGATTTTCACATCATTTGATGGCAGAGAATCATATAGCCTTTCCAGAAGGTTATAAAAATTATCTTTCACTGCCTCATCATTATCTTCAGTAGGGGCATGAACGTTAATGAGCCAAATGTTAAAAACTTTGCACGAATGGGGATCGCACATAATCTTTCGTTGACAGGCTTGAAGTCGATTATTAGCGGTTTCATTTTTTTGTCCACGATGAAGGCCACTCCAAATTCGTGACTTCCCGATGACTTCCCGCTTTTGAAGATTGTGTACGATCTCATGTCCATAATCTCGGCACCAAACAGTTTCGTTTCCTGGACAGCGAGAATGTTGATTTTGTAGTGAGTGACCTGTTCCAGGAGGGCTTTGATGGCCCCCGGTCTGTACAGGGTTCGCACGTTCCAGGTTCCAATAGAGTAGTCCATATTTCGTTTCCGTGGTCGTTTCCGTTGACCCAATCCAAGTATCCGAGGCGAAGTATCAGGTTCCTGAATAAGTCAGGTTTTAAGGGAACGGATTATTGGCCCATTGCCCAACCCCCAACCTGGAGGGCCAGTCTGGTTAATGTTCCCGATTTAAGGCGCGGGAAACTCGCCCTCACCCTCCTTCGTTGGCAACATTCATGATCTGAAATGTCATGAAGGCTCCCGGCAGCCACCCGATGTGAAATTGTAAAATCACATCTTCGGGGAGGTAGGATTCAATAGGAAGGTAGGATTCAATAGCAGAGCTGTAGATGTTGTTTCCAGCAGGCATTTCTCGGGATTTCAATTGCTTCTTCGGTAACCAACACCCGATGACGCCCCCGTGGCCTATGCTACCATTTGACTGCCATATATATATATATATATATATATATATATATATATATATATATATATATATATATATATATATATATATATATATATATATATATATATATATATATATATATATATATATATATATATATTATAATATATATATATATATATATATATAATATATATATATATATATATATATATATTATATATATTATATATATATATATATATTTATATTTATATATATTTATATTATATATATATTTATATATATATATTATATATAATATATATATATATATATATATTTTATATATATATATATATATATATATATATATATATATATATATATATATATATTTTATATATATATATATATATATATATATATATAAATATATATGTGTGTGTGTGTGGAAATATTAATTTTTGACTAAATTGATTTTAATTATAGATGATGAGATCCCTAAATGGAGTCAGAATTTTCGGTGCGAATTTCTTTTCCAGAATCCAAATATTCTTTTATATTCTATATTAAAATACAAATGTTGTTCGAACATGAGTAAAAACTATATTTCAAACAAACGCATATCGAAGAAACTTCAAGTCAGAAAAGAAACTCTGGCGCATAGGAACCGCTGGAAGGATTTATATTCGAAGAAAAGTAAAGGAATTGGATGCATGTGTTGTGTACACTAAAACTGCACTGACGTTTCGACACTTGTCGAAATGTCACATATACACACATAGCGACTAGAGCGGCCTAATTGAACGCGGTGGTAAATCCCCGGAACTAGATAAATTATTTTTGATTTGCGCAGATTTTTGGAAAACAATAACTGTACTCTTATTGTTATAAAAGCTCAGGATTAGAATCAATAAAGTTCATTCTTCGCTGGTAAGCCAAAGTTATAGCGTTATATTATTATATATATATATATATATATATTAAAAATATATATTATATATATTAAAAAGAATCGTTTTTCTTTTTGAGAATTGAGTTTGTTTTCAATTTGCGTAGCGGCGACGAGTTCGCCAAGGCAAATCGAAGAACTTGTATTTTCTGAGAAGTAAGATCCGATTAGTTTGCGTAGCGGCGACAGGATCGCCAAGGCAAAACTAGGACTCTGAAACTAGAACCTTTGACAGACTACGCAGTATATTACATGGCGATCCTGCCAGGAGTCTACCAAGTGCTCCTTATTACAATATATTTGTTTCCAAGGCCACGCACCATTTCGATCCGATGACTGAATCGAAAGTCATAGGAACGACCGATTGACCAGATGATTATGAAAAACGAATGGATTTTATATGATTGCTGTGCATTCTTATTTAAAGTTTGACTTTCTATACTTTTTTCAAAAGATATGAAAATAAACAAAAATATCTGTTTTCAGACACAATCGATATGCATCCTGCTAATTTTAAGATTTGGAAGCAGCTTTGGTGCAAATATCACACCCGAAGATCGAGAAAATACCATCGACAACCATATATCCAACTTGGCTTCGCTGATAGATAAATTCAGTGCACTATATCTGACTTCTTTGGATCAAAAGCTATCAACATTAACCAATTCGTTAAATCTGGTCGATACCAACATTCGAAATCTTCAGGAGAAGTCTGGCACTTGGAACATATTTCTGCATCATGTTCAAGCGTGGACCGATACAATGAAGTCGATTGATCATAAGGTCAATTTGGTCAAGTTGGCTCAGGATGAGACCGATGCTTTCGAGAGCAAATTGAATAGTATGGAGTTTGCCATCAACCATGTGCTGACCAAAGTGGATGCATTGAGTGAAAAAAACAGGGCAATGGATTCTGCCATAGTGAATAAAGTAAACGAAATCTACAAAATCGTACAGAACAGAGAACGAGATTATGATGCTGACAAGAAGGAGCTAACGGTAAAGCTAACGGCAATAATGCGCCACATTCTCAACATTGAAAATGGCAGTGCTCGAGAAACCCATCATCGACCGAAAGTAAGCCGTGATACCCATCCCGATGCCGAATTTTACAATGAGGTTTTGGAAAACGTAGAACGGAAGATTGATAAGGTTTTGAAAGAGCTTTCGAGTGTTAATGGCTTGCCAGAGGTTGGTATTGAATAATGATTGCATTTATAAGTTCGTAAAACATTCTGCAGGTGATTGCGAAACAACGCCAAAATTCTGAAAACATATTGAGTATGAAGGAATCAATACAAACTATCGATGAAAGGACACTGAGGCTTTATGACGCGGAAGCGCAACATAGCTCGAAATTATTAAGTTGTTGCCGTCATAGTAGTGACGAACTAGCGACCTTCACAACCAGTTCAGATTTATTGCTAAAACGTTTAGAGAAACTCATGGGGGACGTTCAAACTCAAGTACGACAGCTACCAGAGACCAAAGGAGTCGAAAGTGGAGGTGGAGCAAGTCCAGAAAAACCAAATGGAACGCATGAAGAAAAGGGTGCCGATGAAGGTAGAATCCCAGAAGAACCGAAAGCTAGAACAAATGACTCCGACGTAAGCAATGCAGATGGGGAGCGAAATACAGTTGAGAAGGAAGTGAATAATACGGGAGAGAAAGCGACTGGACAAGAAGGAGTTTCTGGTGAAGTTGAGTCTGTCGAGGAAGAGCAAGATGAAAATGTGGAAGAGATCAGTCGAGAGATTATAGGTGATTAATATATATTGCGTTACCTTATGCATAGCTAGAGATTTTACTAGCCCATTTTATTTCAATTTCAAATAAATCCCTTTCAGAAAAACCTGAAAAGACTGGCTGCCATGAAATCGAGGAACGCATTGATGGTGTATACAGATTCAAAAATGGGTCCGATTCGGAAATACGTAACTTCTACGAGCGCTATTGCGCATTCCCTATCGAGGGTCTTGGATGGACGGTTATACAAAGACGAGGTCCTTATGAAATTCAAGAAAACTTTAACAGATCTTGGAATGATTATAAATATGGATTCGGTGATTTACATCGAGATTTTTGGTTTGGAAATGAGTTTATTCATAGATTAGTCTACAAGGATATCCATGAGTTACGGATAGAAATGGAGGACTACGAAGGTGTTCAGGTTTGGGCTGAATATTCAGTGTTTCAAGTCGAACCTGAAAAATACAATTACAAGCTTATGATTGGGGGATTTAGAGGATCTGTAACCGATTCGATGCTTTATCACAATGGCATGGAGTTCAGCACGTACGATCGGCGAAACGATAGAACTGTCGATGAATGTTGCTCGTGCGCAATTGGCTATGGAAGTGGTTGGTGGTTCGATAAGTATTTTGAATTTAACTTCAACTTTCCAGCTTTTGCGTTAAATTCATTATTCTAGCTGTTCTGAAGCGAATTTGAATGGAGTCTATAGAGATATTCCACGAGATCATAATTATATTGGAATCGTTTGGGAAAATTGGCACGGTGATTATTCGTTAAAGAAAACAAGAATGCTGATTCGCGCAAAGAATATTTGGAGCGAAGAAGAACCTGGTATCGATGATGATGTGTTCCCGGAAATGCCACCTGAAGATCCATGAGATTATTTGTAAATTTTGTTGCAAAGTTTTTTTTTAGAATTGAATAAAAGGTACGAGGAAGATATTTGGGATTTGCTAGTTTTTTTTATAGTTCATTCAATTTGCTATTGAAAATTTATAAGCAGTGTAAGTCTCCATGATTTCAAATTGGCGATGGGAGCAGTTTGATTGATGATTTATCCTCAGCGAGTAGTTTTTAGAGCTTTAATTCGCGAAAGTGTGTCCACCACAATGATTGCTTTTCCACTTACGTGGGCGTCAAGTAGTCGAGTTTAACCAAATCTAATATTTGTAAATTCTTTTGAATTAGTTTTTTATTATGATCTATTAGTTTATTTCTTTGGATAGTTGCTTTTGTTTTCTGAATTTATTCTTTAGCTACCTAGCTTAATGTTTTAATTTGGGTTGTTTTTGATTGGAATTTTCTCTGAAGATTTGGAATAAATAAATACATAAAATGATGCAGGTATCATTAAAAAACACTTAACAGATTTATATGTAAAGGCTTCTTGTCTATAAATCAGCAAAGACAACGTATGTCATCTCTAAAGCTTATCAAAGCAGAGAATATTGATACAGGAAATCGATCGTTTTTCGATGGATATAAGTCGGAGATGTTAAAATTTGTCGCAACTAGCGTAAATAAAAATTAATGATTTCCATCTGCAAGTGATCACATCAGTCAAGTACGCACTGTGTGCTGGTGTCTGATGAGAACCAGTTCATACTTTCGAAACCACTTTGTCAAATAAAATTTTCAATGTAAAGCCTAGTAATGTATTCGACGAACGAAATGCAGCGAAAACGTCTGTGCGGAATCGAGCGAAATAAAGTTCGGCACCCCGACACCGGGGGCAGTATAAATTGCCATTGATGACATTTAACAAGTGCATTACATTTGAATTCGGTGCATATAAATTTAACCAACCGGCATCAAAAATGATATTATCGGAAAAACATAAACTAATGTTGTAAGGATGCGCTGTTCATCCATCCATTCTCACTCATTTTTCAATAAAATATCCGCAAACTCGAATGAAATTATGAGCTGTCACATTTTTCGCATCAATTTATGGTATCTGGGTCATTAAATGGCCGCGAAATTTAACTTATACATAGTGCAGCGCCATCTCAGAGCGAGTCACTGTGTTGTCTTCGAAGACAGTTATACGCCTTCGAACACGTTACTGACGAGCAAAACCAAACGAAATGAAATTCCGCGCCAGGCTGATTTTGTATGGGATTTGACACTTCGTTTCGTTTCGCGTCGAATACATTTCAGGGCTTAACGATTAACGTCAAATAACGATTTTTTTTAATTCCAATTCAATATGTACATTATAGCGCAATGCGTGGTTGTTTTTAGAACTATTTGACGATATCTTCGTTAAGTTTTTCGGCAAGCATGACATTATTTCTCCGCCTTCAATCAAAAGTCAATCTTGATCCGCGTGAGAAGCTGCTGAGTGAGATTTACTTAATATCTTCAATTTAGTCTGCAAAGAACGTTTGATATTAGCAAAAATGGTAAGTATTCAACGTGAATAAATCAGAAAGTGATAAGTAATGGTGGAAACAAGTTATGTTCATTGAATTTGGAATGTATCTTGGGTGCATGAAAGGTCTTATGCTACGGAGTATTTTTCTTCAACGCGGTCTTGAATATACATTTTTATAATGCCAAGAGTCATTGATCAATGTTTTAATGACACATTTCCTACGCGAAGCCTTTGATAATTCACAAAACAAATTCCGGTACCAATAAGAATTTCTTAACCATAACCTCCAATTATCGGCGAACTTGTCTCGAATATTCTATTAGTCATACGGTTACCAGCCTATGATTTACCCTACAGTGAATTGATTGGAATTTAATATTTTGTTTGATTACAGCAACCACAAATTGTATTACTCAAGGAAGGAACCGATACTTCTCAAGGAAAGCCACAGTTGGTATCGAACATCAACGCCTGTCAGGCTGTTGTCGATGCAGTTAGGACCACATTAGGCCCTCGCGGCATGGACAAGTTGATTGTTGACAACGGTGGAAAAGCGACAATTTCGAATGATGGAGCTACAATAATGAAGCTTTTGGACATCGTTCATCCGGCCGCTAAAACTTTAGTCGATATTGCAAAGTCGCAAGATGCTGAGGTAAGAAGATTTATTCATTTGATAGTTTCTGATGAATCACCTGGTTTTAGTTTGAATAAATTTACGTGAATAACATATAATTATCTTGATGCCTTTCATAGTCCTCGGGAAACTGGAGGTAATATCTGCCCATTTCCCTTAATAAGCACTATCGCCTTGAATAATATTGAGTATAAAGTCTAAATTCATTGAAATATCCAAATATGTTTTCTATCAATCTTGTCGAAATATGTGGAAAACGTAGTCGAAAAGTGATGATTTGTATGCATAATACGAATATCCTTCCCGATGTGACTAAGCAAGCTTTTCTGTGAATAATAAAATGCCGTTTTGCGGGATCAAGTGTGTATTAAAACAAGTTCCACTCGGTTATACTACACTCTATTTCAATGGTATAAACTGAATTTCTCGTTTTCTTGGCAATGAATACACTTGTGGTAATCGGTTTCTAGATTATGGAATGATACTTAAGACTGTTCTAATGCACTGGGTAAGCAGTCGCCTCCTCAACAAATATGTTGTACAATTAATCTAAGCCAAGCTGACGTCAAGTCGAAGCCTCCCAATAATATTATCAAGATCTTAATACGTTAGTTCATGCAACTGAATTTAATGGATGATTTTGTTTTATTGTTAACTGCACATTCTAACATAACTTAGATAATGGAAAATTACACAAAGTAGCGGCTTTATTTTCTTGGCCTGTTTGCCGTTATACTTCATTACGTCTTTTGAAAATGATTAATCTCACATGCAACAATGTTACCGAGCCTATACAGCGGCTGAGGTTATCTTGGCAATAGCCACTTAACATCCACCTTACGCTGCGAATTATATCAATATTATATCTAATTACAAATAACTTAGCATAATTAGACTTAATTCTCGTCCTAGGCTTAAATCTTGCCCTTCCGAAAATCCGCCCAACTGGCCGCATCAGTGCGTTCATATGTCCGTCTGTCTTTCCGCAGAATCTTGTTAATTCCACAAACCGGACCCTAAATATCTCCAGTCTCGAATCCTGATGCAGGAGAAGATTCTTCGGTCACCTTTTGATTACCGGGTGTAAAAGCTGCCTGCGCAGAAGTGTACAATTCTTCTTTGAAATGCCTTCGCTTCTGTTATGGCAATCTTGAAATAAGTAATACAGGATGGGGATGCATAAACCAGGTTAAGCAAAAGGATTTAGCTTTGGTGATCATGGGGAAGAGATGAAATAGAAAAATTTGCTATTCGGCAGAGTAGACACTAATTTCTGTCAAGTAGTATTTGATCGGGTTTTGGCACGACACGAATAGGCGCGTGTCATCAGCATTTACGTGAACTTGAGGTTTTTCGACTGGAATATATAAGTTAGCAGGAAATATAATGAAAAGAATTGATCCAGTGACATAAACTTGTAGAACTCATGATGTCATAGGTCCTTTGTGCGAATCTGGTCTGACGTTGATATAGCATTGTACGTTAATAGGGAAGCTTGGAGCCGATCTAATACCATTTTCCGGGAATATTTCCCGATTAACTTAAATAGAAGGCTTTCGTACGATATTAAATTGAAAGCCTTCTCGGTATCCAAAGCACACACTACTAATGCTTTTTTCATTCAAATGAGACACAATTTGATTATGCAAGTACGAGATTGCGTGCTTATGCCTATTTCCAAACTGGTATTCGGGTATTACTTGCGTGTACTCGAATGATATTTTATCATTCCCATCCAAATTCCCTTAAAACGTTCTCATCATTAGGGTTCAGAGAAATTGGTCGGAAACTGTTGGCCTCTCTGAATTTTACCCTTATTATCTGAGGGTCAAGGAAAATTAAGTTTTCGCACTGTAATCATGTAAGAAAAATCAAATTTGGAAATGTTTTCAGAAAAATGAAATTTCGTTTTTAAATAGCTTAGAGCACTTTCATAACATTATATAACATTTTTTTATAAGTTGGTTTGATTCATCAAATTTGACGAAATTTAATCTCAAATAACTTATCGGTAATCCTTAAGGCATTCATATCTTCAAAGACTTCCGATGCACAGTAAATCTATTGTACTTTCTCCCAATGCAAAACATAGTCACAGAAAATGTTGGGTACGTTATGGTAAAAACTTAAATGAGGCTCAATTCCTGTAATTAATGGGACATGTCCTTATTTCCTTCATTGATGCAATATTTGGAAACATGATCTGTCCATTCTTCGTTCGCATCTTTTAAATGCCGAGTTAAATTTTCCACAGTATAATCACATTCATTCTTCAACCTTTTCTTTATCCAGAATCTTGGGAAAATATCCAGATCCTAATTTAGCATCTTCATAATAGACTATTTTCTGTCCCATAAAATTTAACAACTAACACAAGTATCTTTATGTTTCTATGAGTTGCAGCATCCATTGTAATTTAGTAAACTATTCAACTTTCTTTTAGTGTCTTTGAAGCGCGATTTATAGATAAAGGAGCACAAATCGACAATATCGTTCTCAATACTTTCGTTCTCTCAAGATTCATATCCTTTGCGATTTCATGTGAATTTTGTATATGAAGCTTTTTAATAATAATTTAATAGCTTTTTGATTCATGTAAAACAAATAGCTAGCAATATATTTAAGAAAATGTTTTTTTTATTAATTTAACTTCAGTTTGAAAACGGAAAAGCAGAAATCTCTTTTTCATGAAGGTTACGCGTAGCCGCTATATAGTGTACCTCGTATGGTGCGGGTATATAATAGTGATGGGCGATTGCGAGATATTTTAACAATCGAGAGAATCGCAATCGATGCGCCAAAACAATCGAGAGAATAATCGAGACAATCGAGATAATCGAGACAATCGGGATAATCGAGACAATCGAGCGATTCGAGATAATCGAGACAATCGAGCGATTCGAGATAATCGAGCGATTCGAGATAATCGGCCGATTCGAGGTAATCGAGCGATTCGAGACAGTCGAGGCAATCGAGACAATCGAACATCTCGCAATCGATCATTCGGTCGGTCAAGTCATCGACAATCGGTTGACGGCAATTGAGTGAGCCATAAAGCACGTTTCGTTGGCGCAGCCAATAAAAAAATGTTCAAATATTTCAGCAAAAATATTAAGTGTTATTATTTGATCAAACTGCAATTTTTTGGGAAATATTGATGTATAAAAGGATATGTTTATCTTAAGTTAAAATTAAGATATCTTTAACTCTTTGGTGGCGGTGGGCATGTTAGTGTTTAAGCACACCAGTATACACAGTACGCTTGTAGAACCGCTTGTGAAGAATAGATTTGAATGGATTGGATATACTATTTAGTAGATTTTTTTACGTGTGCATACATATGGAATGTAATGATCAGATATGCATGGAAATTTGTATGGCTAGAATTTATCATGTATAAATGGCTGGTAGTTTTGCTAAAACTATTAAGTCTGATCAAAGTGTATGATCAAATATTGTATGAAGTTGAGTTTTGTCATGCTGTTAAGAATGTTAAAATAAAATCTGCTTTTAGATAGTGCAGTTTGAAAGCATATCATTTATCCAGTATTTTCGTACTTGCGAGTATTTTATTCAAATATTCAAAAAGTTTTTAGGGCAAAAGTACCTGAAATCGGCCAATTTTGGGTTAGAGTGGTTTCGGACATAACGGGCCAAGACCTATTGCTGTGATACAAAGATTTCGGTTTTGTAGGGGAGTAAGGGGTTTTTTGGCCATAGTTTGGCAAAAACTGCCTTTACCGCGCTTTCAATGATTGAAAGTAGTCGGGGAGTACAATAGGGATATTTTAAGGATGAAAAAATTTTTTATAGGGAAAATTGGGCAAAAACGTCGAAATTTTCCAAATTTTTTTTTTGTTTCGGGCGAAATGTCCATACAAGTCTGTGAAAAAGTGGCCTAGTTTCGAAGATATGGCAAAATGAAATCCGCCGGAAAACCGACCGGAAAAAATGAAAGTAGCACTAAAAGTGCTAAATAAGAAAAGGTTGAGATCCTTTTTGGTTCGATGATTGGCTTCTCCGGCTGTGCATTATGCCGTATCTTCAAAACTAGGCCACTTTTTTCCAGACTTGTATGGACTTTCCCCCAAAACAGCTCAGAAATGTCCCGGAACTCAAGCTACGCAAAAAAAAAAATTTGGAAAATTTCGACGTTTTTGCCCAATTTTCCCCATAAAAAATTTTTTCATCCTTAAAATATCACTATTGTACTCCCCGACTACTTTCAATCATTGAAAGCGCGGTAAAGGCAGTTTTTGCCAAACTATGGCCAAAAAACCCCTTACTCCCCTACAAAACCGAAATCTTTGTATCACAGCAATAGGTCTTGGCCCGTTATGTCCGAAACCACTCTAACCCAAAATTGGCCGATTTCAGGTACTTTTGCCCTAAAAACTTTTTGAATATTTGAATAAAATACTCGCAAGTACGAAAATACTGGATAAATGATATGCTTTCAAACTGCACTATCTAAAAGCAGATTTTATTTTAACATTCTTAACAGCATGACAAAACTCAACTTCATACAATATTTGATCATACACTTTGATCAGACTTAATAGTTTTAGCAAAACTACCAGCCATTTATACATGATAAATGCTAGCCATACAAATTTCCATGCATATCTGATCATTACATTCCATATGTATGCACACGTAAAAAAATCTACTAAATAGTATATCCAATCCATTCAAATCTATTCTTCACAAGCGGTTCTACAAGCGTATTGTGTATACTGGTGTGCTTAAACACTAACATGCCCACCGCCACCAAAGAGTTAAAGATATCTTAATTTTAACTTAAGATAAACATATCCTTTTATACATCAATATTTCCCAAAAAATTGCAGTTTGATCAAATAATAACACTTAATATTTTTGCTGAAATATTTGAACATTTTTTTATTGGCTGCGCCAACGAAACGTGCTTTATGGCTCACTCAATTGCCGTCAACCGATTGTCGATGACTTGACCGACCGAATGATCGATTGCGAGATGTTCGATTGTCTCGATTGCCTCGATTGTCTCGAATCGCTCGATTATCTCGAATCGGCCGATTGCCTCGATTGTCTCGAATCGCTCGATTATCTCGAATCGGCCGATTATCTCGAATCGCTCGATTGTCTCGATTATCTCGAATCGGCCGATTATCTCGAATCGCTCGATTGTCTCGATTATCTCGAATCGCGCGATTGTCTCGATTATCTCGATTGCAACAATCGAGTCCAACTTAAATAATCGAGATGTTTCGAGATATTTGAACAATCGAAACAATCGATTTTAATATCTCGTAATCGCGCATCACTAGTATATAAGGCTGGGTGCTTCCAAAGTAGATTCGGAGAGACTACAAATTTGGGCATTTGGAGAGCTAAGAATTTCTCCCAAATTTCTAGGAGATACTTCTGCAGAGGAGGGATGTTCATTCCATCATATAACTGCGTTAGAAAAATAGCTGTTTTCAGATTTGAAATACTTTCCGGTGCAGATCTTTCCTTTCAAATTTCGCCAGTTTTTCAATATAACTTGCAAACATGGTCACCCAGATCGGATAACCGTAGCTGATTAAGGGTCTGAGGAGTTGTCTGTACATGAGCAGCTTTGTCTTTTAAGGAAGCGGAGATGATTTTTTCAATAGAGGATAGAGTTTGTGATATGCATAGTAACGTTCGGTTATGTTAGGATTTGCACATACTAGGTATTCCTAGTACAAGTACTGAAAAAAACTGTTCCAAATACCTGTTCCAATCGTACTTGCTAGTATTTTTGGATGTATGTACATATATACTTAAAATACATACGATTTGCTGTGGTGTAATGAAATGGTATAATTTGCCCCCCTTCCCCACTTTCCCACACACAAAGTTCACAAGTTAGGAATGGTGATGGTATAAGATTACCATCATAGGATACCGATTTATTAATCCGTACAGCTTGTCAGTAACTTTCCAATCGTCGGTTATGATATACTTGTCAATTCTCTCCCCAGTATAGGAGCCATCTAATAGAAAATCAAATTTAACCATTTTATTTGTTTTCCATTTTATAATATGTACAAAACACCTGTATTCGTTCAAATTTCCAAAATCGAAAAATTTACCAAGATATGACCAACTAAGCCTGTTGTCAACTATATGACTTTTTACCGATCAATCTCTGACATCAGTCTTATCTCGGTTTATCTAAAACGTGCCAAAAATTTCATTTTATTCCACCATTCCCAAAACACGAAATAAAATGGAAAAAGTAAATCAGTAAGTTTTAGGTTCGAAATGTTCAATATGCTGACGACCTCATAAAGCAGGGGTGGCCAAGCCATGGCGCATGCGCCAAACGTGGCGCATTAGACGATTACAACTAGCGAATTCCATTCTTTCTATTTCAAAGTAGGCACTCTAAAAGAATGCATCTTTATATTTCCAACACCTGAGTGCTTTCAATTCAATTAGTGTAGTCTTTTAATTCATCAGTTCATCTCATTTTTGACAGTTTACAATTACTGGATGTGTATTAGGACGTTCACACTGAGGCAAAATCAAATGATTTCCATTAACTGATCGATTTGAGACTAAAAAGACCAGACTTCCCAAACTTTTGTCTTAAAATTAAATAATGTTATTAAATTGTGCATGGTTGCAACAAATAATCGCATAAAATTTGTTTAAAATATTATAGTATAGTTTGCATTCTTTAAAAAAACCGGAGCTAACTTCTCTTCTATCATTTGAAGGGCGTGGCGAATCGCTAGAAAGTGTTTTGGCATCACTTGTTGCACATAGCCTAAACCCAAAAGATAGCGACAGTAATACAGCACCACTTCAGTTGAATTAAGAAAAGCCATCATTGACATTCCCAAACCGGTAAAAATGTGCGTAAAATAACTATTTCAGCTCCCACAATAGAATTTAACATAATGAAACTTCATTATAGCACGAAAGACTATGAATATAAATCTAAACCAAGTTCTCCATAATAATTTCGCTTCGTTAGATAAACGATAGGCAGTGCGTTTAAACTTGCCATTGAAGCAAAAAAGGCATCTTGAAAAACTAGACTTGGAAACAATAAGGACAATTTCGCGGCGGCATCGTTTGATGGTAGGGTGACGAGAAGAAAGTCTTTAGTCAGTCAGGTAAATTGCAAAAAAGTACGGTGAAAAGGACTTTGTTTTGGCAAGTTTTATTCACCAACGAAGGCAAGTACAACGTTATTTGATCGTATGGCAGATCTTATGTATGGAGAAGAACCAGTGAAGAACCCAAAAAAATAATCTACGGTCAAGCATTAAACACGGTGAAAGATCCTTCCAAATGTGGGGTTCTATGTCAACGGTTGGACCTGAGAATATTCATATAATTGAGGGAATAATGGGGCAGGAAATGAATTTTAAAGAAATTGGTCGAATATTGGGGATTGCAAATTTTTTTTTATCAAGATAACAATCCCAAGCCTATAATGTAGGGAATTGTCTCCTTTATAGCTGTCCCCAAGTATCCGTCGCCTGACCTAAATGCTATCCCGCATTTATGGAGTTACTTAAAAGAAAAATTAAAATAAAAAAACATTCTATAACTATTAGAAATGTATTAAAAACAGATTTGATGGAAGAATGGGACGAAATCGAGCCTTCCTTTTGTAAGTTGATGGTGTCAATGAGCTGGTGGAGTCAATGCAAAATCAGCTTAATGGAGTTAAGAACCAAAAATAATACCAACTAACCACTAATAAATAAACAAAAGTCCTATAAAACCGTTACCAGGAAAAAATGCAAGTTTTAGATTTTTTTGGAACAGTTATGCAGCCTTTTTTCATTAATTCAATTTATTCTTTAACTTCTTCCGTTATAATTTTGTGCCATTGCATATGTTTTTAATAAAAAAAAACAACTTTCAAACAAATTTACGTTCATATTAATTTGAATAGCACCTTCGGCTCAAACTCTAAGTCAGCTCGGCCAGTGCGACCGGCTCACCTGATTTGGTTGGAAAGCTTTGGCGGTAAGAGAATCCAGAAGAAATTTTCGCATTGAGTTAACGAGTGTAAAAGTTAACTCAATACAAAAATTTCTTCTTTCAACACTCGCATTTGTGTGCTCGGTCATTCGGATTTATCGTTGGTTCGGATATTTTATGAAATCTCCGAGCTTTAGCAGTGAATCAGCAAACTAGTTTAACTAGAAAATCAGTAAAAAAAAGTCGATGGTACACGCATCATCGCACTCGACTCCTTTCTCTATCTTCACCAGTAAAAACGGCGAGAAATATGGCAGCCATATCCTTCTCGTCTAGGAGATCACTTGCAAATTGGCACTCAGATAAACATTCGTCTTTTAAATTAGCGTTAATTAATTGACTTAATTGCGAGATTGATTTATTTTCCTCCCCTAAGCGAAACACATCTTACCATTTTTCCTATTTTCTATCCCCAATCGTGAGCTTAAGTAGGTAGAAAAATTGGGCGATTTATATGGCGCAGCTGAACTCGTCTGCGTGGTATATAATGTCCTGTCCCCTGTCATAAAGTATCAAAATCTAACGTTAAAAAACTACGGATCTAGTACAACATTTGAATACACGAGTACTCAAATACAATATTTTTTCAAGTACAATATCATATCGGCAAGTATGATTAAGTGGATATCTCGACCTGATATAATTTATATCATAAAATGTGAAAATACCAAATATGATATTCTTTATGTCCTGCCATTTATGTCCAAATTTATGTTAACGCAGAAATGTTAAGACAAAAAGTTTCCGAATTCACGACTTCACGTCTTCACCTTGTTATGACAGATAGTGACATCCGCAGAGTAGTTGATTTTGCAGTAGGCCAAGACGAGGTTTGAAGCAAACCAAGATGAGGTGTCCGAAATCGTTGGTTTTCGTCGTAACATTGCTACAAAACACCGTCAAGCCAACGAAAAGTTAACTCAGAACGTGATTTTGTTAACTGTTATACTGGAGAGCAATGCCAAGACGGAGATAACTGAATTTGGACAAGCTCGACATGGTCTGACGTCACATTCTGTTATAAGAAGTTGAAAACGAAGGCGGAGACGTAAATGCGGCAAGGTCCTTAGTAAGTTTATTTTTGTTATGATAATGAAGTGAGGTGGGTATAACGATGTTCCCAAATTTCAGGGAAAGACGAAGATATTAATATGCTGATTATATGTAAAATATGTTAATGAGAAAACCTTGCATGGTATTTCAAACCATTCACATTTTCTGATTTGCCTGGTTGCTGATAATATATTTGCATATTCCAGGCTACTAGACCATGCAACACTTTTTGATCGTACTGATAAAAAAACTCAAAATATGACGAGTACAATACAGCGATTTGAGTACTGACTTTTCGATTTTTATAATCCCGATCGTAGCAAAATTTTCCACTCTTGCTATTTGAATTTGAATTGAATTTAAAAACTGATTTTTCCTTTAGAAACTAAATATATTTCAATTTCGGGACTCATAATCTATACTATTTTTTTTATAATCTTCTATCTTCAATGGAAATCCACGTTACAATCGTAAAAATCCTTTTCTTTAATAAATTTCCTTTGAGTTTGAGATGATTTGTGGGTTTAATTAACGGTCGTTATTTACGGCAACTGCCAACGTTAAAGCTTGAGCCATAATTGCAATTATGAAAACCAAAAGGGAAGTAGCTGTACACTTTTTAAAGAGTTTCATAAAAAAAGGATCAGCATGATAAACAAATTTATTTGGCTTTTTGGGGAAACTAAAATATTCCTTAGCTGACGTCTTTATAAATTTACATATTGCAAAGCAAACAAGAAGCCAAGCATAAAAGTAACAGGTTACAATTTGATTCTAGCCTATCAATACAAAAGTCTATTATGCTTTAAACATAATCTTTTCATTCTATTTTATCGATGACATTATTATTCAATACATCTTAATAGCATAAAATAAATTTAACTTGAATAAATTTTTATCCATACCATAAAATTGCATTAGTTTTAAGTTGTGGTGTCTCAATTTTTATATAGAGATAATAAAATCAATTGAGACTCGATTGTAAGATAGATCAATAATTTGAATGTGAGGAAGATCGGTAAAAATGCCGTTGTGGAGCTCGTGAATGTGATTGTGACTTAGAATTACAGTTTTAAGAGCTTTAAGGACTGAGAATAATTCTCCGGAGATATATTTTACACTGCACTTACTCAAATCATTAACTTGGAATTTGGTGAGAGGCATTTGCCGGCAGTGGTGAAATGTGATTGTTTTCACTCAAGTTGAGATGGATTAAGTTTTCCAGGCCTGCGAATGCATTTTTCGGTATATTAGCTATATTATTACCACTTATATCCAGTTTTCACAATTCGCCTAAAGCTATCGGAGTGGTTCCGAGTCCAGTGATTTTATTGAGTGACAACTACAGTTCTTGTAACGAACTTTGTAATCCTATGAATATATCAGATGTGACAAGAGGCAGCGAGCTTTCAGACAAGTCTAGGCTTCCCAGACTTTTTAATCTTGCGAAACTGCCTGCCGCTAGCGTTCCTTGAAAGAGTCATGATTTTGATATCGTCCGGGTGAATCGATCCCAAAATAAAGCAGCAACACGATTATAGTCTAAAATAAGTTCGATAGTTTGGGAAGTCTGCCGAGTGTGCAAGTAGAATGTTATTGTCTCTGATGACAAGTATTAGAAGACTGTCAAGTACTTAAAGAGCATAGTCTCCGATCTGAAAAATGTTATGTTGTATTTTTTTCTTCTTGGCTTTTGTATACTATGTTCTTATCGTTCTTAGTGAATTGAGACTTAGATCCAAATACTGTAGGTACTTGAATTCACTAAAGATGCCAGGTGGTACAGCCATTATTGCAATACGACTAAGGTCGAGTACTTCGATATCTTTAATCACTTGCATATGTGACGCATCTATTTTCTGAAATGTAAGCAAACAGAAATAATGAGTTAGAGTTTTATCGAAGCTTTATTGAAAAATTAGTAAGGTTTTGTGTGCAAGGAAAAATAGCCGCATGGAATGAAATAGCCCTATTAATGTCAACTGGCTCAATTAAATAAACAAAAACCAGTTAATCACATGCGGCAAGTTCCCGATCAGCTAATTCCAAACACAGGCATGAAACAAAACATAATTAGTAAAACTGTACAAGGAAACTTCGAAAAACAACTGTTGAATAAATTATAAAAACGTATCTACTATCGCAATAGGTGCTAGAAGATTTTAGCAAGGGATAATAATTATAAATTTAGCTAATTTACCGCTCCTTGTACGTTAAATTTCATAAAAACACAAAACCGTACTTGCCGAAAGGTCAGAACTAGACAAGAGAACAATTTCGGGCAGCCTATTTTGATTTCCAATAATTGTTATAATAGTTCAGCTGCTCCGCTGACATCACAGTCTATTATACAAAGATCAAGACAAAGTCGGAGACACAAATTCGGGAAGGTCCCTATTCTTGAAGATAACTCTCAGACATTTTACCGATTTGTTCACTTAAACTTCGGTTCTGTTTATTGTCTGGGGGATTGAATTCTTGTTGCTGCCAAATGTTTTGACAAGAAATACTTGAAAATTTGTGACATCAAGTCAAGAGCCGTTATGTGCCAAATAGATATTGGCCGAGCCCAGGCGAGCCGAGTGTGTGGACGGTCCAGACAAGCGACTTTGACAGGTGTCAGAGGCGCTCGTCCGCTTTCCGATCGGAATGGATGTTGAGCACGAGCCAAAGCGATTTCGGACGAGCTGTCAAATGCCGTGCACATGTTCGCGGTCTCGTCTGACTTCGGCTCGCCTGGTCTCGGCCAATATGTATTTCCCACATTATATGATCTAATCCCAACGTAACCTAAATATCTTGCTTATACAGCTTGTTTTAAAAGGATTGATCTTACTTACTTATATACTAATTACTTAATTTTGCTACTAACCTTTACCATGAATAATTTTTTTCGCACCAAATAGTGTTTCGAATACCACGATAAAGATAATTCCGTAGAGAAACCTTCACCTGGATCTTGTTCTCAGAGAAAATCTAAAATGAGTGGGCTATATGGCATGCAATAAATTTAAAAAACTGTTTGGATTCTTCGTCATTATGCTTAAAAATCAAAGTCTATTTTATGCTGGTTAGTTTAAATATTTTTTTTGCAACCGACGCATTCGTCACTATTAGCTCTGTGCTTAATGTGAATATGCTTTTTTGAGAGTAGTTTATGTATTTTACCGCTGCCTCTAAACATTCTTTTGTTTTGACAAGGTGATACTTTATGGTTAACAGCTTGACATTTTTACCATTTTATGATATTATGATATTATGATACTCGAGACGAAGTGAGAACAAAAATGATCCAAAATGTCAAAATATCCTTCTTTTGAGGACATACTATGGGTGCGTATACAACACACGGTTAGTCCGCGGACTATACACCAAATTCCACCTAATTTTTTTAGTCCACGTGCTGTAAACACTCAGTACCCGACCTAAATTTAGGTTGGTCCACGATTTCAAGCGACTTGACCTAAAATAGGTCGTGGACTATATGCCGCTGTAAACACACCCGACCTAAACATTGATTTTCGCGCGACTATTAATAATGTATGTATGTTGAATATAAGCTCATAACATTCCCCTTTGACACAAAATCATTGAAATAAACATGCTTGAGAAACAAATGAAACGATAAATACAGTGCATGAACGAAAATTGAACTAAATGACAGCTGTCATGTACGAACGAGGACTAAATTCGACCTGAGCAACTTCTAGGTCAGGTCGATATAAACACCTTAGGACTAAGTTCACTTAGTCCGCGCTTTAGGTCAGGTCACATTTGGTCCGATCGCTGTATATCGCACCAATATCAGGACACACAATGTACTCAGAAACTTTTGCAGAAGTCTTTGCAAGGTCTTCCATTTATTACCACTTGACTTTCCCAAGAATACTGAGGGCGCACAATATTCCACAGATAGATCCTTTGCTTCTAGCCATTTCAACTTTCAAATTAGCTTTAAGTAGCAAAATTATCAAAATTCAACTGGATTTATCCCAGTTGATTGTGAAATAAAATAAAACAAAATAATTTAGTAAGAAATTTTGATTTGCCCGCGGAGTAAGCGCTGGCTATAAACTAGGGGTGTGTTCAATGTGCATGCTATAGCTGCTCGAAAAGCATAGCATAGCATCACTTTAGGAAGTGTCAAAATTCGCAGTAGCTAGGTGAAGCAGCTATGGACATGGGACAGCCAAGAGCTGCTACGTAGTAGCTGTTTGCTACGTAGGTCGTTTTTTACACAGCACAACTCAATAACAAATCTCTTCAGTTTTTTTTAACTTTAATCTTTGTGTTCACTTGGATCAGCTAAACATTTGCCTTGGATTTTGGAAACCGTATGAAATTCGCGCGTTTTCAGCATACAGCTGCAGAGGAAACATTAAAATTTTCTTAACATATTCAAAACGTTTCACTTTTTCCTGGCTTTTGACACCATATCTGTGAAAAAGAGCGAAAAAGAAATGTTGAAAATATCGTGGTACACGATCCAGCGTTCCCGGCCTGTTGTATTTCACACCCGCCTTCTAAAAACTCAAGATGAGCTGCGCTGTGTACAAGCCAACTTAAAACTCGAGTTGAGTTGAAGTGTTTAAAAGCCCGTATTTAATTTATGCTGTCACTATTTTCAAATTTATTCCTCATCTCCTGTGTCACAAAAGCGCAAAAACTTCTTTTCATTTCAATTTCCAATTGAAAATAACGTTTAAACTGCATGTCAGCTGTGTACGCACGGCCATTTTGCCTTAGCTACTTTCTTGCTATCCTCCAAACTGCGAGCAGCAAATAGCTGCTACTTTAGCAGCTATGACCCTGGTTATGCCGTAGCTAAAATAGCGCTGCCAAACTGGCGCTGCTATAGTAGTAGCGTTTACACCGTACAGCTTATTAACCAAAGCAAAAATGGCGTAATAATCTGAAAGGAGCTCAATATAAGAACAAAAACACCCTTGCACCAAGGCTTCCAGATTGCGAATGTCACTCGAAACTAGAAATCCTATTTATGACTGTTCTAGTGTTTATACCACTGCTACCTTCAAATTTATAACCGCGCTAAATTTTAGCAGCGCTAAAGTAGCGTAGCCAAAATAGCAAGCTCTGCTAATTTAAAAGTGGTTTATACCGCTGCTAAATAAGCAGAGCTCACTAATTTAGCTACGGCATAAACGCACTCTATGCCGGAATCTTGGACAGCCCGACTGTCAAATAGCAAGCATCAGAAAGTAGCTATTTCTTGACATTGGACAGCCAGAGCTGCTAAAATAGCAGCTAATAGCTGCTATAGCATGCACATTGAACACACCCTAGGTCTGTGACTGCAACGCAGACGGTAGACATCCCAACGAAACTGTTCTTGATGCAAAAATGATTTGAAATGCGTACAGGTTTTAAGGGCAATATTATCTGCAAATCGTTTGCAAAAAATAGGTGGACGTCCCTAATTCGCGAGGAAACATGAAAACATTGCTGCACTCAGAAGGCCAATAGGCGGTTTTCAGTGCGTCCTGGCCGATGATTCAAATTTCGCAGTGCAAATTAAAGATTCAAGAATTGAAGCCAGCTGATTGGGAATTGTGGCAATCCAATCGGTACAGCTCGGCCTCCTCGGACTAGCGATGGAGCGCATTTCTAGCTGTTTAACACAGTGGAGAAGCAAACTTTCGTTATTGGGCTACTGAAAACCCTTGAGAACTCCACCAACAAACTGTTCGTAGTTCGAAAGTAGTCTCTTGTTGTGTTGTGCCCTCTACTGAAAGTGTGGAGCGCATTATTGGATAGCGTCACTGTGATATTGACTTCTAATTGATATTGCGACAGTCGAAGAATTGAAGAATACAATACAAGTGGCTTTTAGTCTCAACCCGTCATTCTTGCGCTATTTTGCAAGAGATGTTTTCTACTCAACCAATATTTAAAGGCTCTAACGAGGTCTCCACTTCCTCTGATTTGAGCCCCTGCAATATTTTCATATGGGGCTATTCAAGGCAGAGGTTTTTTAATATCGCCCTCGAAACCTACAAGAATTCCGAAATTCCCTGGAAGGTCATCATTTGACCAACATCATTTTGAACGCCTAACCAAAAAGCTTATTACATGTTCTTTAAATAAATAAAAAGAATTTCCCATAATATTATACCGTTTCTAAAAGTTCAGCTCGTAAATAAGGGGCTCTATTAGTGATGGGCGTTTCTGTTTTTTTCAAAAAACGAAAACGAACTGTTTTTTTAAACTGTTTAAAAAACAATTTGTTAACGACAAAAAAAATTATGCGACAAAAAAATGTATGTAGTTCAATTCAGAAACATCGTTCATAGTTTGAATAATCTTCAATTAATTCAGTACAATATTTATGTATTATGTTTTTCTTATATGTATTTTATCTTCCACCATCGTATCGTAAACTTTCATTGATAGTACCAAGCGCTTCTAAACTGAATTGATACTTGCATTGTCCCAATTTTCCAATATATTATCTACTTGATCAACCGTATAATCAGTACACATGGTCTTAAAGAATCAACATACATGGTTGTATGCCATCGAGAGCTGGTTCTGGTAAGCAGCATTCAAAACAACAGCTGTTGTTTTCAATGCTACCTACCCTAACCAGATGCAAAAATATGCACCAATAAGTCTGACAACCTCGTATTATATAAGGCTATTCATTTCATGCTTTGCCTCTGAACATATATTTCTCGCAGCTAAACAGTTTTCCATTACCAAACAGTTCGTTTTAACAAACAAAAAACGGTTTGTTTTAGAAAAACGAAAAACGATTCGTTTTAGAAAAACTAAAAACGATTTGTTTTAGAAAACGATTCGTTTTATAAAAACGATTGGTTGTAGAAAAACGATTGGTTGTAGAAAAACTAAGCTCGCAAAGCTCGCAAAGCTCGCAGAGCTTCAGTTAAATTTTGGCTTACGGAAGTGTCTCGCTGAATCAACTTTTTTAATGTGAACTGCAACGTAGTTTCAGCAGTAAGTAAAGTTGCTTGACGATTGCTTAATGTTTCCACTGCTAATTTTATTGGCTGCAAAGTCTCAGCAATTGTATGAATTAAACGTAATTTTTCTTCTGCAAATGAAATGTTTGATCGTAAGTCTATCAAAGCTTTACATACACACAGGCTTAAGGTGCTGAATCGTTCTAACATTGCTGCTAGACTGTTCCATCAAATTTTGCAATCTAACAGTAAATTAATTTCCTTTCTGAATTCCTCCACTACATATTTTTGTAATGATTCATCATTTTTTACGGGAGATATCCTGAACAGTTTTACCACGGTTCGAACTTTTTCAATTACAGATTTGTATTGAGGCGAAATATTAATTTCTTCTTCAAATACAGGCTCCATAACGAGATCATATTGCTCTTCAGCAGAATCGATTTCAGGCGCGGTGGTATCTTCATGTTGAATTGCTAGGAGATTTGATGAGGAACTTTCTTCAGCGTTCCTAGAATATAGGACATCAAGCACCGCTAGTTGAATACCATGCGCGTAGTATAACTGGTGATGCGCATCAATCAATCGTCCAACTTTTTTCATGACATGTGGTCCATCGGTAGTAATTGACACTATATCTTTAGATAATGTAAGTTAAAGTCCCTCAGTCTATCTTCAAGTAATGATATACTCATTGTTGCTGGTAGTGAGCCAATAATTCGAACTAAACCCATATTCCAGTAAAAGCATTTCCCATCTTTCCAGCCATGGACATTCACATTAATGAATCTTTTATTTTTTGTGGATGTCCAATCGTCACATGTCAAACTAAATCTCTGTTTTTGACGTTTTAATTCTTTTAAATCGGCCGCTATTTGGTCTTTTATTTTTTTATTGTTATTTATTACTATATATCGAATACTTTGAGGCGAATTCGGAAGCGAAAATCCAGCGAGTGAGAAAATCATTTTCATATCTTTGGATGTGCAGAGAACTCTGAAACGTATTCCATCCTTCGCCGTCATTGTCGAAAGAATAATTTCAAGCGATGTTCTTTCTTTTGCCTGAAAATATTCTTCTATAGTTTTATGTTCCTTCCCTGCAGGTTCCACAATTTTTTCGCTTTGTGTAGACGAAGAACTACCACTATCAAGACACGAAATATCTTTTTTGGCCAGTACAATATTGTGCTTTGTCTTTAAATGAACGTGCATACCTTTTATAGATACTGATGAGGTTTTTATAATATTGTTGCAGTGTTTGCATTTTGCTTGCTTCCGTCGCATCGTTGGATCTTAAAATAGGGTCCACACAGTCACTCTATTAAGCTCACGGGGAATCTTATAATGGTTGAATTGCTTGCTCATTTTTTCTACACAACTGACACAACTCGATAGCGTTAACACAAAATAGAACGAAATGCAATTTTTTTGTGGAAATCCCAAATGCATTAAGATGGGACTACAGCGTTTTGTCAAAACTTATTAAAACTCGCAATAGGAAAAATGAGTTGTTATTCCCACATTTGTGGGATTTTTAGCCGTCAGGGTCTAGCAACACTGCTGCTAGCATGCACAATTCGGCATATTAGTTCATGTGATCAGCTTGGACCCTGGGTTGCTCGCTCATGTCGTAATGATGAAACTTTTCTAATTCCCAAAATGGGTTAAATTTTATCAAAAACGCAATCTCGGGATTCCCGATAAAAAAATCGGGATCCCAAAAATGTCCAAAATACGTCGGGGTGCCAGGATCCCGAAATCTCGGGATTGCATGCCCTATTAGTAACACAATAAGCTAGGTTAAGTTTTGCAAATTTGGAAAGTCATTGGTTGTTTGCCAATCGTCTGTGGAATGGATAGCATATGTGGCTATCTTCTTCACAAATTATAATATCCAGTCCAAAAAGAGAAATATACCTGGAATAATAATTTGATCATCTTTGGAAGTATAAAACGATTTTTTATTATGGAAATAAATAAGTATTTTCACTAGTTAGGAACGTTTGTCTAGAGCAGGGGTGGACAAACCTAATACTGGTATGATCGACATTAATTTTTTTAATTTATGCGCGATCGACTTCAACAAATGGGTTAAATTAAAAACAAATAAAAACTTAATTAAAGTCTTTACTGATATTATTATATTAAATACATTGTATTACTACTTTCTGCAATGTTCTTTAATAATAAATATTTTGGATTAATTTTTGATGTATATGTGTGACTCTCCATTTCATCAAAAAGTAGGCTTCTAAGCACTGATGCACAATCGAATAAATGCCATTAAGTGGTCATCCGTCAGAGAACTCCTAAGTTGCGATTCGATGTTTTTCATTTGAGAAAACGTTGCTTCACATAGATAAATGGAAGCAAAAAATATGCAAATATCCTCATTGCCACCAATCTCAATAATATATATTTTTTATGGTAACAAAATCCAAAAATAATTTTCATTTGCGCGTGCTATTGTTAAAATTTCTAACTCTAGATCCAATGAATTCAATTGTAAAGTATGAGCTAGATTTGATGAAATATCCTCGTTATCGAATTCTCTAAAAGGAAATGAAATAAATTCAAAAATCGGTTGAAGGTTATTGAGATTTGCAAATCGTCTCTCGAATTCTTGATTAAAATTTTCCAGTTCAGGACAAAACATTTCAATATTACTTTCACCAGTAGGTTAGGTTGTACCAGTTGGCACAAGGCCACACATAGACCTATTGGTCCATAGTGATACCAGATAAATGGGCCAGGAGCAAAAATTCAGCCCAAGCGGCCATCGAAGGCCCCAGACTTTTTCGCGAACTGAAGGATGTCTTTCAGCTTTTGCATTTTACATTCACCAATAAGTTTAATATGTTTTTCTAAATATGGAAAATATTTAAACATTTTGCCTATTTAATTGTGAAGCATAAGGTTTTAATTTTACTTAAAAAACATTTACCGAACTCAACAAGTCAACAATATTTTCCTTTTCCTTGTAATTGTAAATTAAGCAAGCTGTAACGGCCCATAAACCCGTAAGAAATGCTTATTCCTTTACCCATACTGGATCTCCAATTGTTCATGTTTTTCTCCCAATGTGTCCAAAAATGCAATAATTTCAGGCAAAAGATTTAGAAATCTTTGCAAAAAGCTTCCCCAGCTAACCCAAAACTTAGTACTGTTTTCGATTTCACGTTAAATTTTCATGCAAATTTTCACTTGAAATTTATTTCGGCGAAAATTTAGCTTTAAAATAAGTAAGAGTATTACTCACTTTGAAGCGTGAAAAATTGCTTGGAAATGCTTTCGCTTTGAAAATGCAGACAGCTTTAGCACATGTCTCCAATCATTTCATGCCAATTTAGTATGTGCAGTTCATTCTTTAGGCTAGTACTGAGTTAATCGTGAAGCTAAATTTTTACATGTCTCCATTATCTGGTCACTTTTTCGAGCGAAAATTTTGAAAATGCAGAAAAGCGGAGACACTCATCATTTCTGACGGATAAGATGTCAAGAATTTCAATTTTCGAACGATTTTGTTATTGAAAAGACATTTACTCAATTGAATTTTCAAATTCAAACACCAAATGTCACTTTTTAGCTCGAAAGAATGAACTGCACAAACAAAATTGGCGTGAAAAGATTTTAATTTATAATGTTATTTTATATAAAATTGAGACTAACCTTTGTTGCGCTGTGTGCGACAATTTACTACCTCGGTAGCAGGGAGATGCAAATGCAGGCAAGGTGTATAGCGGGAAGCAAAAATATAAAGTGTGTACTTTAGAACAGAGAGATTTAAGGAAATGAAATAACCGTATACATATTAGTGATGGGCGTTTCTGTTGTTTTCAGAAGACGAAAACGAACTGTTTTTTTCCAAAAACAACTGTTTTTTGAAACTTTTTGAAAACTTTTTTCACTCGACCAGCAGCAGATTGATACTGGGTGTTACCATTAGTGATGGGCGTTTCTGTTTTTTTCAGAAAACGAAAGCTATTTGAAAAAAAACAGTTTGAAAAAAACAGTTTGAAAAAAACAGTTTTTTTCAAACTGTTTTTTTTCCAAATAGCTTTCGTTTTCTGAAAACAACAGAAACGCCCATCACTAATGGTAACACCCAGTATCAATCTGCTGCTGGTCGAGTGAAAAAAGTTTTCAAAAAGTTTAAAAAAACAGTTGTTTTTGGAAAAAAACAGTTCGTTTTCGTTTTCTGAAAACAACAGAAACGCCCATCACTAATACATATACGAGATTTAGTGAAGCAGTTTTACTACAATGATGTAAATATATAAATTGCACAAATCGAGAGCATAGCTATCTCGGATTTTCTCTTTGGCTTCTCCGCCACCAAGGCTCTGCGAGCTTTTGTGTGAACTGAAACTGCGTGGACTGTCTGATTGGATCTATTAAGCCAAGGCCCATTCCAAATGTACTGAATAAGTCGTCTACTAAATTTTTAATTCACATTTTAAATTAACCTAGTAAATTATTAAAAATGTCTGTGATCGACTGTCGAACTGTTTGCGATCGACCGGTCGATCGCGATCGACAGTTTGCCCACCCCTGGTCTAGAGTGTTTAACGTAACAAAGATTTTCTCATTCGTAATAATTTAAACAAGGAAAATATTTTTTCCAGGTCTTCGTTATAGAGTTGTTTCACTGTTTGCTCTTATTTTCAGGTGGGAGATGGTACTACAAGCGTTGTTCTTCTCGCTGGCGAGTTCTTGAAACAATTGAAACCTTTTGTTGAAGAAGGCGTCCATCCACGGATCATAATCAAAGCCATTCGAAAAGCTCTTATCCTTTGCATTGAAAAAATCAATTCAATGGCGGTGAAAATCGAAAAGAGTGGTACCGCTGAACATCGCACCTTGCTTGAAAAATGTGCGGCTACGGCCATGAATTCGAAACTGATCCATCAGCAGAAAGATTTTTTCTCGAAAATGGTTGTCGAAGCAGTGCTTCAGTTGGACGATTTGCTCCCGTTGAACATGATTGGAATAAAAAAAGTTTCCGGCGGAGCCTTGGAAGATTCAGAGCTTGTCGCAGGTGTTGCGTTTAAGAAAACTTTCTCGTATGCCGGATTTGAAATGCAACCGAAAACGTATAAAGACTGCAAAATCGCATTGCTTAATATAGAATTGGAATTGAAGGCAGAACGTGATAATGCTGAAATTCGTGTGAACAATGTCAAAGAGTACCAGAAGGTGGTCGACGCCGAATGGGAAATTTTATATGACAAATTGAAGAAAATTCACGAGTCAGGAGCGAATGTTGTTCTGTCGAAGCTTCCTATTGGTGATGTAGCAACACAATACTTTGCGGATAGAGATATGTTCTGTGCGGGCCGTGTCCCGGAAGAGGATCTGAAGCGGACGATGAAAGCTTGTGGTGGTGCAGTCATGACAACTGTGAAAGACATTAATCCCAGCTTGTTGGGTGGTTGTAGCTATTTCGAGGAGAGACAAGCTGGCTCAGAGAGATTTAATATATTCCAAGGTATGCATTAAATTTTCTAAAAAATAAAGTAAATTCACGCATTTCATTTGTGTAGGATGTATTAACGCAAAAACATGCACGATTATTATTCGAGGCGGCTCTGAACAGTTTCTGGAGGAAACTGAACGATCTCTGCATGACGCAATTATGATTGTTCGGCGTACAATCAAAAACGACTCAGTAGTAGCTGGTATGTATGAATTTTAGCATGGAATAAATCTTCATTTTCAAATATTTTAATCTAAATATTTTCAATCTAAATCTTTCATGTTCACCAAACAGTGTGAAAATGAAAAAAATTTTAAAACGTCTACTTATCTTTTGAATATTTCGCTCGTGTTAAAGGTGGTGGAGCAATTGAAATGGAACTTTCAAAATTGCTTCGTGATTTTTCGCGGACAATAGCCGGAAAGGAGCAACTTTTGATAGCAGCTATTGCGAAAGCCATGGAAGTAATTCCTCGCCAACTTTGTGACAATGCTGGTTTTGACGCTACTAATATTTTGAATAAATTAAGACAAAAACACGCTCAAGGTAAGATACCGTAGCAATTATGACCAACTATTAGCTTAAAGAGAATTGATTGCTTTAATCGATGGCGCCCATTTCGATGCAGCAAAAATTGAGTATTATCTCTTATTCTACAGGTAACTGCTGGTATGGCGTTGATATCATAAACGAACATATCGCGGACAATATGGAAGCTTGCGTTTGGGAGCCATCTGTCGTCAAAATAAATGCCTTAACAGCTGCTTGTGAAGCGGCCTGTATGATTCTGTCGGTAGATGAGACTATCAAAGCACCAAGCTCGCAGGCTCCACCACAAGGTCGAGGAATGGGGCGCCCTATGTAGATTTAGATCGGTTATTTAATAATGTATTACTATAGATCTTCATGCCCGTAACTTCTTTTGAAAAATGCTAACAAAACATTTCGTACACATTACCTATATTTGTCTGTGCTTTTGATAAGTTTCACTGTTTGTTAACGTTAAAATAAAACAAAGTTTACATTCTCAATGTAATTAATCTCACAGACAGCATTTATTCTGACTGAATCATATATTCAATGGAATAGGTTAATGCTTTTTGATTTCATAAGAGTTCAATTTTGAATGACGTCAACGTTTATCTTTAACCTAATTTAATACATCCATAACAATAAATTTTATGATAAAAATATATGCAATTCATAAATTTAATACTACAGATTTATTATTCATTTGAGTTTTGAGCACAAGCTGCTAATGCTTATGTAATCCTTGTTTTGAATCCTGCTACGGGCGGTCAACCATGATCAAACACGTCGCTTTGAATTAACCTAGCTGTGAGTAGGTACCTGAGTCGTGGAGCTGATCATTCCATACTCCCATACATTGATTGCAGAATGATGTCTCTATCAACATCACTACATGTAACATTGTGGAGCAATTTTACTTTGGTGATGCTTATACTTCATGTTCCTTGTTTGATTTAAATATTAAATATTTATTTAAATATTTCGGTCGAAATTAGCTTTACATCCCGAATTTAGCTTTACATCCATATTTCGCCCATTGAGCCGCCATCGTCAATATTTTAGCTCTTCTCAGTATTTTTCCACTGAGCGATAAGATAACTGTTTCAGTTTAAAGGGACCACCCCACTTGTAGCGCGAAAAACTAGGTCATTTTTAGGATTTTTTTTTTAATGAAAACTACTAAACTTTTTTATAATATCAATATACCATCTTAAAATGTAGTCAGTAAATATCATTTAGGAATTTATTTACTGATAAATATTGAAAAATGTATGTATGCCATCATAAATCACAATTTTGACCTGTTACAAAGTGTTCAGTTTCGAAATACTGGGAGTGTTTGGGTGAAAATCATATTTTTGACCTGTGTTCAGTCTCGTAATACTGGGAGTGTTCGGGTGAAAATCACAATGTTGACCTATTACAAAGTGCTCAGTCTCGCGATTCTGGGAGTGTTTAGGTAAAAATCACATTTTTGACTTGCTACAAAGTGTTCAGTCTCGTAATAATCTGTCACAAAGTGTTCAATCTCGCCGTACTAGGAGTGTTTGGGTGAAATTCACAATTTTGACCTGTTAAAAAGTGTTTCCGTGAAAAAAACAATTTTTACCTGTTACATAGTGCTCACTCTCGCCATACTGGAAGTGTTTGTGTGAAAATCAGTTTCGATCTGTCACAAAGTGTTCAATCTCGCCGTACTAGGAGTGTTTGGGTGAAATTCACAATTTTGACCTGTTAAAAAGTGTTCAGTCTCGCAACTCTGGGAGTGTTTGTTCGAGTCTTAGATTCGTTAGGTTAATGTAAAATGCATATTCTGTAGGATTAAGAGATTGTTATGGCATGTGTCGCGTTATTAAAGTCTGCAATTTTTTTTCCATAATTAAGTGATGTTTTATTAAGAAATTGTAACTAAATTATAATATTTTATTTAATAATCGGCTCATGCGGTGTGCATGCAAGTTTTTTGCTTGTTAGTTGCAAACCATTGTTTTACTATATTTCAATCACTAACAACGCCTCTCACATAAAAGAGTTTATAGCGTTCATCACTATTCAGGGGCGGCTCGTCGATGTACGCAAAGGAAGCAGTGCTTTCCTTGCTAAACCACAAAATTGATTTAATAATCAATATGTAACAATCAAAAGATTTACAATCAATGGAATAATATTTATTTTCTTACAAAAGGCAAAATTCCAGCGCTACTATGAATCTAATGGTTTTATTTTATAACAGTCCAACTACAGAGCTTCCACGTTAAATTTACAGCGACACAACGAAAACTCAAACGTTCTACTGCATACCATTTAATTCAAAACATACAGTTCATTGAGATATACTACACAGAACACTGAAGCGATCTGATTTCAATGCTCAAACTCGTGGTTTTTGCATACATCTACTTAGACGTTTAATCTACTTAATCTACTTAGACTTAGACGCCTAAATGATGCCCACAAAATTTTTCCAATCAGTGTACTAAAATAGTATCGCGGATGCTGGCTCAGTTCGCAGCGTCTTGGTGAATAGAGAAATTAAAAAAACCCTTGCCCGCTGAACGACCCGAAAATCTTTGTTAATGAATGAACTTAATACGCTGCAAAGTTATCCGCGTTTCCTGTTATGTTACTGTTTCCCCTCATGATTCTGTTGATTCTCTTCTGCTCCTCTTCTTACGAGTCGTTCCCCTTAGGAATTGATGCATTTTCTGCTTTGTTCACATGTACACATGTGCGGTGCAAGCTATTGTGATGTTCATGTGGAGAATAGAATAGTAAGAGCTACATTTTTTCGTGTGCAATTTTCTCCAGATCGGTTTTTCGTGTCTGCTTTGGGTTTGCTTTCCCAAAAGACGTAGTTTTTCGGTTCTGGTGCATTGGTGACATGACCACTTGACTATGTTGACGCTGAAAAGTCATCCACGTCTCTATTATGTTTCTGTTTCCCGTCATGATCTACGTTACAGAATTTGTAGATTTTCTCCTGCTCCTTTTCTTACGACTTGTTCCCGTTCTGATTTGATGCCTTTTATGTTTTTTTTGCATGGTGTATTTACGGTGCAAATTGTAGGAGTTAAATTGTTCCGAGTGCAATTTTCTCCATACCGTTTTTTTTGTATCTGCTTTGGGTTTACTTTCGCAAAATGAGTTTCTCGGTTCAGGTGCTTTGGGTGATATGGCCACTTGATTACTTTGGACGCTTATGTTGACGTTATTTTTATGTTAAATTTCTGGAGTGCTTTCTTTGCATTTATAGTTTACATTAGGTGCGTTTTTTTATGTCTTCTCGCAAAAAAAAACGCACCTGTTATCATTCTTTTGACTTCATTTTTTTGTATTGTCAGTATTAATACGGTCGGTTAAAGATGGATAAAAGGATTGTTTTTAAAGTAAATTATAACATAAAGCTCGTTAAAGTGAGAGTGTATTGAATAGATTCTATTTCGAAAAGTTAATATTTACCCGTTTAATATGGATGTTAATGTGGAATGTTGATGTGATTGTGCCATAGAGTATTTACTGCGATAGTCTTTTTCATTGAGGATCTTATTGAATCTTGGCAACAAAGACCACTAATTTCGCTCAGTTAACTGTTTGCAAAAGGTAACTATATTAGGCACTTTTATTGCAAATTATAAGAGGAATTTATTTTTATTGTGGCATTGGCTCTCTAATTTAATTTGCTAAAAGATGGATTATATCCTCTACTTTGAGCTATTAAAAAACTTTAACCATTTATTTATCCTGTAATATGTTTTTAATTAAACTTTTTTTATCATTTAAAAAAAAATTAAAAAAATTAGTAATTATTTTTGCTTTCAAATACTATACATAATTTGTGGTCACACCAGTCAAGTATGCACTGTGTGCTGGTGTCTGATGAGAATCAGTGCATGTTTCGAAACCACTTTGTCAAATAAAAATTTTCAAGATAAATTTTTTTTCAATTTTAATCATCCCGCAAAAACAATTCCAATTTATTTTATCATTTAAAAAAAAATTAAAAAAATTAGTAATTATTTTTGCTTTCAAATACTATACATAATTAGAACTTTTGTGAGATTTTTGATATTAGTGAGTAGGAATATCACTGAAATAAGCTATGCTAATCACTAGCTTTTTATGCAAATATGGTCAGCATTAAAATACCTAATTGATTTTTACACGATATATAAAAAAAATCGCATGTATAGTTTACTACGCGCTTCATAAGTATGCTTATCTATATTAGGTATGTTTCCGTACTTTCAGTCACTGAATTTTCCTGAATTTTCCTGAATCATGTGTTGGGGGAAATTCATGAAAGTACGGAAACGCTCTCATTGCATTTGCTGAAAATTGGCAAACAAAAGTGGCAGTTTTCGGTTTCTGTAAGGTTATCCTAAGCGGTGATAAATTATCACCACAAAAATATTCGACCTTCATAACAAAATTACGCAAAAAATATGTTGCTTGCCGCGCACATTTGAAACTATTTACTCGCACCACACCATTTGACACTTTTCAGTATTTTTCAGTAGCTCAGACCCTACTGAATTTTACTGAAAGAGGGGAAATTTTCAGTTTTCAGTAAAACGGAGTACGGGAACGGCTTCATTGCAATTAAACGCGATTAATCGCAATTAATCGTAGTACGGGAACATACTTATTATATGCTTATATACAGTGGCGTGCATAAACAATTTGCACCGGGTAGGCAGTCATATACTCTTAGAAGTAAACATAACAGTCAAACGAAAAATTAGAATTTAATTCAAAATATTTTTTATTGAAAATGTTTTTTTTTTAAATTTTAAATATTTGTATTTATGTTATTCTTAGTTATTCTTAGTCTAACTTAAAGTTCAATTAACAAAGAAAATTTCACTATTTTTGCCTGCTGCTTCTTTTGGTGTTATTTTTTTATATTTTTCCGGCCCAACGTTTATGTATTATGCACTAATGGTATTACTTAGCCTGTACTGCAGCTACACCGATTTTCCATGTATTTTATTTTCTTGCCCGATATTTACATTTCGAGGATAATCTGCTGTCTGCTTCAGTATCTATCGGTCTTTGAGAAATATACATATTCAGTGTCATTCCACATATTTTTTGTGCTGGCGAATATAATACAAGTAAACAAAAAAAAAGCGGTTAGTGTGTTTGCAGGCATTCAGTCAAGTAAATTTATCATCATACTTGTGATTAAACTGATGAATAGCATTCCCTTTTTTTAGTTAAATCTAACTCTTTCGTCATTTGGCCTGCTGAGACAATTCGATATTTGTTTCCGAATGAAAGGATTAAGAGCCTAAACTCCATCAACTTTGATGCGCATACGCTCTCACACAAACGACACACTGATGCTGTAAACTCTGAGTTTTAGTACACTTCATTTATTTGTTGATTTAATTTCCTCAATGTATAATAACTTTTATTATATTATAACCGTTGTCACGCAGTGCAAATACGCTCTACTCAAGAGCTAATGAGACAGCAATGTTACTCACAACTATAAAGGTATGGCTGTCATTTTAAAAAATTGGCAAACATTGCCCAAATTTTGGTACTTAAAGTAGAATTTCCCCATCGAAATTCTAAATCTCGAGAAAAAATGGGCGACTTTATTATTTACAATCAAGGAAACTATAATTTTTAAAATTTCCTATCGGAGACTATGTACAAAAATAATACTAACACTTGACTAATATACAAAGCTAACACTTACATTTTATATCAAAAATAGATTTATATTATACAAGTATTTCTGCTGGCAACTCCCTCGCATAATGAAAACTTTGCCTGTGCAGTGTGGCTGTTCACTTGTCAGCACCGTCGTGCACTTGTGCTGCATAGCTGCAAATTACTTCTCCTTGCACAGCGAGCGTTGATGTCATGCAGCGATGGTATCATTTCTCCTGAAATTCATGAAGGCAGGAATGCCTTTATCTCATACAAAATAGTACTACATCTTACACATACTGTTGTAGCTGAGAGCAGTTGGGCCTAGTGTATCGATACGAAATTCATGTGAAGGTGTGCGTAAGGTAAAGGCAGTGAGGCTGCATGCCTTCCAACGCTCATATTTGGGTATTTTTTGTTCTTATTTTGCTGGACTATGCTTGCGAAATCGAAAATGAGGAAATTAGAGCATGAAATATAGGTAGTTGCCAGATACACGTAATTATTTTCAATTCATTTTTCAATTTTGAACCAAAATTTTAGAATTGGATTGTAGATAGATATATTAGTAAAATAAATATATCGAAACAGAAAAGCAAAACAGCAGGGTAGGCAGTGCTTTTGTGCCTATATGAAGTGCACGCCCCTGCTTATATATTTTGCTGTGCTTCCCTTAGTCTCAAAACCACGAGCCGTCACTATTATACGCACAATGATGTAAACAAAAACTTAGATATTGCATATATCGCTGAACTAATATCTAGTTGTAGATTGAATGCATTTGCAGCAACATTTTTTGTTATGTATCCTGTAAACTTTTTTCCGAAAAGTTCTACAAGACACATACATTAACACACTTTTACTAGTGAGAAAACAAACTGAACAAACTGAACAGTGAGAAAACAAACTGAACAAAGTTGAGACAGTGGATACTGTTCGTTACAATTGTTAAGATCAATATATCTCAAAAACGGTTATGGTTACAGAAAAAAACTTTAAAATTTTTTTTGTTGGAAATTTTTTAAGCTACAAATTTGTTATACATTGTTTTTCTGTTACTGAGATATTCAGGAAAGGTCACTTTTGGTGACCTTTCACCCCGTATAAAAAGTAACGCAGCACTCAGATCGATGGGGACTTTTGACAGTTTGTTTAGCATGCCAGTTTCAAGTTTCACACCGAAATTCAGCTTTCCCCTAATTTTTCAGAAGTTTCGCCTTTTTTATGTTGAATTTCACTGGACTATAGATGGCTCCTATACTAGGGACAGACTTTTCAAGGAGGTCAAATTAGTAACCGACCATTGGAAAATTACTGACAATCTGCACGGAGTAATGACTCGGAATCCTTTGATGGTAATCTTACACCATCACCATTCTAGCTTTGGAGCTTTGTGTCTGTGGGTGGGGAGTATATACAATAGGCGTGTTTTTTTGCTCCGATACAGAACAGAATAGAACAACGACGAAAAAAAACGATCCATCACAAAACAGCTGATGCATTCGCTAACACTGACACAGGTTGCTATAATTGCTGTGGTAAATAAATACAGGGAGAAAATAATGAGTATACACTACCACAATCGACCGAAAATAGAAAAAAAACTAACAGAAAATTACCTCTTTTAACTTTGTACACATTATACGGGCTTTTTTAATTTACTAACTACCAAAACATTCAACATAACCTTGAAAAAACCAAAGCCATCTCACAGCAAAAATGATGACTTCTCATGAGCTTTTCTTTTTTCTATCATGAGCTTTTCTTTTTTCTATCTATATTTTTCAACTCTAGGTGCAGCACACATAGTTTTTAATGACAGGCAATTTCAAAGGCGCATTTTTTGCTCCTCTATCCAGCACAAAACAGAGCAGACGCATTGGAAACAACAACACACCTGTACCAGTGAGTTCACTAGTACAGAAATTATATTTCTCATATTTTGTTCACGTGCTGAACTATAGAATGTGCTGATAGAAAAAAGAAAAACTCATGAGAAGCTGTCCTTTTTGCTGTGAGGTGGCTTATGTTTTTTCAAGGCTATGTTGAATGTTTTGGTAGTTAGGAAATTAGAAAAAGCCCTCATAATGTGTGGAAAGTTATAACAGGTAATTTTCTGTTGGTTCTTTTTCTATTTTCTATCGATTGTGGTAGTTAATACTCGTTATGTTCTCCCTTTGTTTTCAGCTGTTCTGTGCGGGTAAACTTTACTTGATGCACCACAGCGGGGAAATTCTACCACCAGAGGGCGAATAGGTGGTACAATGGGTCAAAAATGGATGAAAAATACACAAAATTATGCAAAAAAATACTCGAGAAGACAACAAAATTAAGAAATACAAACAAACAAAGAAAAAGGAACCACAAAAGCAAACACGCAACCACAAAAACACAAGCATACTCGCCCGACATCTATCGGCAAAATTCATGTAACAGCTGTGTGGTGCATCAAGTCGAGTTTTACCCTATTCTGTTCTGTATCGGAGCAAAAAAACGCACTTACTAGTACCGAAATTCTGTTCTGCAGAGGTAGTTCACGTGCTGAACTATAGAATGCGCTGGTAGAAAAAAAGCTCATGATTAGTTGCCTATTTTGCTGTGAGGTGGCTTTGGAGTTCTGGTAGCTAGGAATGTTGTGGTAGTTAGGAAATCAGAAAAAGCCCTCATAATGTGTAAAAAGTTAAAAGAGATAATTTTCTGTTAGTGCTTTTTCTTTTTTCTATCGATTGTGGTTTTTTATACTCGTTATTTTCTCCCTTTATTATCAGCTGTTTTGCCCTACCATAGCAAATACAGCAACCTATAGAAAGCCTAACGAATGCATCAGCTGTATTGTGACTGATCGTTTTTTTGCGTCATTAGGTCTGTTCGCGTACTTCAGCAAACTACAGCAGTGACAGAATTTGGCAGCTGGCTTCTTTTTGCTTCATTTCACACCTTTTTTATGCAGATTATCTGAAAATATATCACCCTATTCAGTCGGAATCAGATGCAAATTTTCTCCAGTTGAAACTTCAGTCACTGGTGCAATGGTGTGAGCAGAATAAACTTACTCTTAACGTTGAAAAATGCCATGCCATAAGTTTTTCCCCGCAAGACCTCTACTCTTAATTTCGAATATCACCTGAATAATCAGCTCCTGAAAAATGTTGATAGTGTCGTGGATCTCGGTGTCGTCCTGGATAAAAAGCTGCGTTTCAATCTTCAGTATGACAGAGTTCTTGCTAGAGCTAGCAAGCAGCTAGGATTCATTAAAAGCAGTGCGAAAGAATTTAAGAACGTATGGGTTACAAGGTCTCTGTTTATGTCCCTAGTTCGCCCTCTACTCGAATACGCTTGCATCGTCTGGAATCCTTTTTTTGATATTCATAGCAATAAACTGAAATCTGTCCAAAAGCAGTTCGTGCTTTTTGCCTTGAGAGATCTCTATAATCCACATGATTTCGAAAGTCTTCCAACTTATAGTTACAGACCTAATCTCTTAAATTTGGCGACACTTTCTTCAAGGAGAGCGGTACTATCCTCATGCTTCGTCTTTGATGTTATTAGAGGTTTGCTTAACGTAGAATATCTTAGTAACAAAATCACTTTCAATAATCCTGTAAGACAAACTAGGCACACACGTCTCCTCAATGAGCATCAACATCACACTATCTATGGAGACATATACTGTTTTAAATTCTTAGTCCAAATTATTTCACTTGCCATATTGAATTAACTACCAGACAATAAAGTCTGTTGACATTTAGCTTAAGGAAAATAGTTTAAGTTTAAGTTTAAATTTGTTACTGTTTGTCACCTTGTTTGGTTAAATAAATAAATAAAATTTGGCTTGCAGCAAGAGTACAAAAACGACTTTCTGCGAATCTATTTTAATATATTAGGTCTGTTCCCGTACTACGATTAATTGCGATTAATCGCGATTAATTGCAATGAAGCTGTTCCCGTACTCCGTTTTACTGAAAACTGAAAATTTCCCTTCTTTCAGTAAATTTCAGTAGGGTCTGAGATACTGAAAAATACTGAAAAGTGTCAAACGGAGTAAATATTTTCAAATGTGCGCGGCAAGCAACATATTTTTTGCGTAATGTTGCTTTGAAGGTCGAAAATTTTTGTGGCGACAATGTATTACCGCTTAGGATGACTTGCCCATCAGATTTGCATTGAAGGGGATGGTAGTAATTTTTTAGCTACTCATTGTCAAATCGGGTCAAATCCAAGTAGTTCCCCTCCAATTTGACAATGAGATCAAAATGGCGTAAAGGCAGCTTTAATATGCTTTGTGCGCGAGAGGATTGAAGGGGCTAATAGTGGAAAGTTATACCGTCCGTGTCCAGTGGCTGTTATAATCACTATTGTTCTCGCAAAAACCGAAAATTGACACTTTCGGTTGTCAATTTTCAGGAAATACAATAAGAGCGTTCCCGTACTTTTAATGAAATTCCCCACCACATGATTCAGGAAAATTCAGTAAAATTCAGTTACTGAAAGTACGGGAACAGACCTATTATAATAGATTCAGGTACGCGAACAGACCAATTGTTCTATTCTGATCTGTACCGGAGCAAAAAACGCGCCGAATTTAATGTTTGAAAATTCTTACACCTCTAGTATACAATTACTTGCATATGATTTCCGGTTTTTATTAAAATCTCAAGTTCATTTCAATAATAGTGCCAAGTCATTGTTAATCATTGGTTCTAAATACCACTTCGTACATTGTAAGTTTCGATTAATCACAAACTTAAACAGATTACATTGATTCTCAAAAAGAATTCTACACATTGGCATTTTTCCACCGTTCACATCATTTGCCAAGAAAAGCACTTGCTCCCGCAACAATTTATTATTTCGCATTCATAACTATTCTGCTGAATGTAAGCACATCCGTAGCAAGCATGCAACGCCGGGTATCCAGACCTGGCTACTAGCGCACGTCTGATACCGATACTTGAGTGTGAACAATTGCCAAAAGTGGATATTGGTAAGAAGGAAACACTTTCACTTGGCACGCGTTCAAAAGTTTGGCTCGAAGAAAATGTTTACTAACCATATATTTGGCTATTTTTACTGAGACGGGGCAGAGACCCCGGGAGAAGGAGACTATTTTTTGGTGTTTTGTTGTGCTTTGTAAGATGGCCAAGTGTTTACTGTGGAATTCGAAATGTGTGATATCAATGCATATAGGCATATTTTGATGTGAATTTTTTGGCACACTAACCGTTGAATCATCCCCGTTTCTATTTTCGGTAGTTCTGTAAAATATTGTTATCTCTGGCCTTTTCTAATTCAAGGATATACAATTTTTAATGTTTACTGCCGAGTGTTGATGAGTCGCAATATTATTTCATATTTAAAATATTAGACATTTTGGCACTGATTCAGTCAGAAATATTTATAGACAAACATTTGAAAATTTAATTTACTCAAATTTAAAAAATAAATTGGCATCGTAGATTACGTCTTTTCGATCTTGTTTTTAGAGTTAATTCCATCGGTTGAATAAATTCACTATACTCTACAAAAAGCATACCATGGCAAAAGCAATTAACGTACCAAGATTTTCTCGACCAGTCGACGTACATTTCTCGACCAATAAAAGTACCTTAGTACCTGCCGGATTCTAAGTCTCAACCGGCCTTCTAAATGACAGCCAGGATTCAAGCTAAAAATTTCCTATAAATAGTAAGTCTTCGATAAAGTAAATTCATTTTGTTTTAAGCAAATTATGCTTAGAAATACATAAGAAAACGAAATATAATAGCTGAAATTATATAAATTTTAATTGTTATTTATTTGATGGAACTGCACTTACTTCATAGCACCTACTGATATATTTGGGCAAGTCGCCTACTTGTAGCATCCGTCTTACAAATTTAAACGCACTTCGGACTAATTGTACTCAAACTTCAGAGTTCACAAACTACCACAGTTTTACCGTTTCACAGGTCCTCACAATCACTGCTTTAAAACACCTTTCATGGATTCGATATTCTCCGCGTTTGCGAAATAAAACAGTTTTATTTTATAAAACTAATCACACTTTATTTAAACACGAATTTGCGAACACGCTTTACTTATCGCACTATTATTAATCGCACTATTAACAGTCGCGTACAATTTTACACTTAGCCTCTTTTTTCAAATAACTGCGCCCGGATACACTTAATTCGATGCGTCGCTTCGCACAATTCTCTGTATCAGACTATAGGCCGAAACACATAACTGCGAAATTGTCAAAGGAGGCGGCGTACTTCTATGTAGAATTTCGCATTTGAATATGGTGAAGCACAATGCAGCGAAAATTTCGCTGTCAATGCACTGACGAATGACAGTTCCATTCATGGCGCCAACCAAGGCCCCAACCTAATTCATTTTTTTTCTTTGGTTTTGCTAAATCCTGTTCTACGATGATTAGGTTGGCTTATCACAATACATATCAGAAATCGTTTGTCTATAGGTCCAACTAGTGATGAGTCTGCGTCCGTACGTGCGCATATGCGCCGAGGTAAACCACGCAAAGCATATGTTGCACCCAAACATAACTTACCGAACAGCCAGAAAAGTGGCATGCTCATTAAGCGACCTTTTGCTCAATTTTTGCTATGAGCTGTCCGTACGTAAAGTGGTGATGAGATACGACTTGACATACGTTCGCTTATGCGCTGTATGGGCACTTATGTTCACTCCCGTTTACGTATGTCAAAAAGTGCCTTTTTTGCTCTAAAATCCGACAGACGATAACTTTCGCAGACTCTTGATGGTTAGGGCTTATACCACCAGACCATGCAACCTAATTCAAGCAGACTTAATTAAACTTAGTAGTGATGCCAACCTGTGGTTGGCATCACCGCTAGCGAAATGAAAAAATTAGAAATTTGGCAAATTCTAACGCTTCGAAAATTTCGGCCGCCGGCAATGTGGGCATTACCATACAAAACAGAGCATTGTAATTTTTTGACAGCGGACTTTCTCCGCCCAGTGCCATATTTCGCTGCATTGTGTTTCAGCTACACTGAAAAAAATCCACATGGCGCCCAGAGCTATTCAACATAGCTCATTATTTATGGTCTCATACGCTATGTACATAGTACTTTGAGCTATGCAATATGGCTCCCAGCGCCATAATGTCAGAATCTGCATACCGTGTGGTCCTATGTAACATGGTGCAGCATTTATGGTCCCACACGCTATGTACATATTACCCTGAGCTATGCAGTATGGCTCCCAGCGCCATAATTACATGGCGCAGAAATTATGGCCCACACGCTATATTACATAGTACCATGAGCCATGTAATATGGCTTCAGTTGTCATACCGATTCGGATTAATTGAGGTAAGTGCTTTGTTTTCAAGTCTAGTTTCTATTTTACTGTAATAAAATAAACCTATTCAATTTGCAATCTAACCCAAGGACAGCCGGGAGGTTATTTAAAGAATTAGCTTAAGCAAGAATCTAGCTGACAATTTGTTTCTTTCATAAGTTACGTTTGGAAAAAGTCGATAAGTTTTGTTAGGGGAAAATAACAATTCATTCTCGAGTAATGTTATATAAGTAAGCTGATTTTAATGAACAGGTATGAAAGTATTTTTTTTAATAAATGCTTTATTATGGTATACTTTGTGTTTTATTATTAGCTTGTTAATACATAGAATAAAAGAAATATTGGAGGACGTTCTATTCTATATATGTATACACATAATAAATACAATGTCTTATGGGCTAAATCTAACCCCACCTTGTTTGGGTGCGGAATTATTTTCACATTGTATTCCGAAGGTTTCATTCATTTTGTCTTGGAATTTGAATTTCAACATAGAAAATCTACTGCGGTATATTTTTCTCTAAGACTATTTGAAGAGAAAAAGGTACTTTATAGATTCGTGGTGACCAGGACCACTAATTTCACTTTTTATTAAAAAAAAATTGTTGTAATTTGAAATATCTTGCATTTTAATTTGTAATCTTGCACCATTTAAACATTAATGAGATTGATGGTGATCATAACGAGTAGAAAAGTCACTGGATCAAACAATTGGAAATTGAATGCAAATTTTGATATATTTACTACTTGTTTATCCTGGAAAAATATGCAAAAACATAATTGCTTTCCCAAGTCTTAGAGACACTTTCTCTCTATCTCATCTATCCCTGTGGCTTTGTAAGGTCCGAATGTTCCTACAGCTCACTCAATTTTGGCCTTATCTGTTATTTCCTTAATCAGCTGTTCGGATAGCTGGCGGATTTTTTTCTTCCATGATGATGATATGGCGCTGGTGATACCCTATCATGCTTTAGCACAACCTTGGTGGAAGGAAATTTAAGGAAAGGGAGAAAGGAAGGGCTGAGTTTGCGGGAGATAGCGGTGCATGATTTGTTTCAATAACTGCGGCTTATAGTCGGTGGGAAGAGCAGTAGATGGTAGGCTGATCCACAATCGTATTGGTACGACAGGCACGGACCGAATGGTATGGGAGTGAGAGCGTTGAGAGGCTCGGGTTTTGCGTGTAGGACGAGCTCTACAAGCGATCAAACTTGGTATTTCGTTAGAACAAAGATCTTAGTAATAGCGATAAAGAAGAGAAAGACAACCCACATTGCATCGATGCTCATGGAATTCAATACGTGAAGTAATGGTTTCATCGCCAATAAGCTTGAAAGCTTTGCGTAGGACTTTGTCTAGTTCCGCCAAAGCAGTTGAGAATTCTTTCAGAAAATTGAAGCGAATTCAGCAAAAAGTTTCGGATTGTCAAACTTATTCGTTACGAATTCTTTAAGACTGGTATATGGAAAACGTTACAAAAACGCCGAAAGTGCTCCAACTTTCCCCTCTTTAGCTCCTGAAAAGCTTTCGTACAATGGTTCATTTTTTTCCAGGATTCATTGCGAATTCTTTCGGAATTCCTTGTGAATTTTTTATGAATTCTTTGCGAATTCTTTGCGAATTCTTTGCGAATTCTTTACGAATTTCTTTCGAATTCATTTCGAATTCTTTACGAATTCTTTGTGAATTTTTTGAAGATGTTTGTGCAGGTTTCAAATAGTTCTTTGAGAATGCTTCCAATACTTTTCGGATACATTTTATAACATTTATTGAATAAAATACTTATAATTTTTAATTCCAATAGAAATTTTTTTTTATTTGTTGTTTTATTTCATATTATAAATTTTAAATAACAATTTTTTTCGGCCGTTTGCTAAGCCTGTCTTTGCTGCTATAAAAAAACCTTTTTTAAAAAAATCTTCGATCTCGTCCTGTCTTCTTGAAGGAAATTTTCGCACAACAGCTTCTGCATACAAAAAGGAGAAGTTACAAGAGAATAACAAATTTGAATAGCATTACGAAACTTTAAAATGGACACTGTTAACACTGCAAACAACACAACTTCAAAAAACTTTGTAGGCACTTGCATTTATGCATGAAAAACAGTTGTACGACTGAAGTACTGTTTTAATACTTACTTTACTAGATGAAACATTAACGGCATTAGGTTCGGAATTTGTTGCAAATTCCAATGTATTTCGTAATAAACTCTTAACAATTTCCCTATCACAGATTCGTTCGCACTTTGTTAGGAATTTGTTCGAACTCAGTGAAATTTTCGCAACGAATTCCGATTGATTTTAAATTTGTTTCTTCCAAACTTCAGAAGCGATTCTTTCAAATGTTTCTCATAAAATAATGAACAGTAATATTGCAGTCAAAAGTTGTATTCATTTCAAGTGCTTTTTATATTTCTATCTCTTTCGCTCACTTTCGGAATAGTCGTAACCAATTCCGAATTCCGAATTTGGCACGCTGGGCCATATATGGGAGTTATATTCAAGTTTTGGTTTTAAGAGAGTATTGAAGATGTGCACTATGTCTGATGATGTAAAGAATTTCTTGCCTCTCTGAAGGAAATCTGGGCATATCATGGCATATTTCGCAAATTGGAAAATGTGGCCGGTTCAGCTTAGTGTGTTGGAAAAGTTAAATCCTACTAGTAGTAGGGGAGCTCAAGCGGGGATTTTGCGCGTTACTCGAGCGCGTCAGAAAATCATATGGGGAGAAGCCTTGCATCCTGTAATGTACCCTACCATATATGAGCTCTTAATATAGTGGGGTTCGTTGAGGGCAGCCCGTCAGATTAGTAAAAAAAACTGATCCTCAGAAAAACTCGCGCGCCACAGATTAAGACAAGATAAGTTAAGTACATCTAGAAAATGATATATTTCAATAATCTGACAATTTGAGCGTGACATAAGGAAATGGGCGAGTCACAAAGTTGTAAAAAAAAACCTAACCTCGAAATACTCGAGCGCGATTGAATTTTTTTTTAATTTGAAGGAAACCCGATTAGGATTACGAAAAACATATAATCTGACGGTTTTCATGGGGCGATGATAGTGCCCAATATTATTATAAAACCATCAATAAATGATGAAGCGTATAGATGCTGAGAAGTGTGTATTCCCCACTCCGCGCCTCTCTTCCTTCTCACTCTTTCTCCATCATGATGATATCGCAGCTGATCACAATGACTTGTTCGTTTTTGTAGATGTAAACCGCTTTGGCTTGTTTGTTGTGTTTTTAAAACGGGATGTGATTACAACCCAGCTTTTTACAGGCGAGGCAAAAAATGTCTTTACAGATTTTAATGGAATCTGAAACTTTTCAAAAAGCATTTGCAAACTTCGGGTCTGAAGCTTGTGATATTGAAGAATTATCTCTCATCATGGAATCTTTTATCTGCTATATGTCCGAATTAAAAAATTGCTAATGCCAACAGTGCTAGGATAAAAATATTTAATAAAACATACAAAGTATTTGATACATCTCAGCCCTTCTCATTAAATGTGCGTAATTAGGACGCTTGTAATTTGCCACCTTTGCCACCTTTGCCAGCTACCTTTTGCCAGCTACAGCAACATTTATAGCGAACAAAATACATCGCATGCTTGTGGAGAAATGTGCACAAGCGTATTGTTATATATATATATATATATATATATATATATATATATATATATATATATATATATATATATATATATATATATATATATATATATATATATATACATATATATACATATATATACATATATATACATATATCTATATATATATGTACATATGTTCTTATTTCATCCAGTAATAAAAAGAAGAAACGAAATTTTTTTTTTGAAATTGTCAGATTAACAATATCCCTCCATATAATTGTCAGATTATCATTAAGGACAACTAAGACATCAAGTTGAACCCTCTGTATAAAAATCTGACGCGCTCGAGTATTTCAAGGTAACATGTTTTTTTTACATTTTCAAAAATCAGTCATGACTTTGGGTCACGTCCAAATCGTCAGTCATTTAAATAGGACCCTTTTTTGAGCTCACTTAACATTCCCTCTGAATATCTGACACGCTCGAATAACTTTTTTTGTTTTTGTTTTTTTACCCCTTTTTACGGCCATCTCCCACTGGCTAATCGTCAGATTAATATCTATCGGTTATCAGAAAGACAAAGCGCGTAAACACTATGAATGTCTGACGCGCTCGAGTATTTCCATGTGACTGGTTTTTTTTACGTTTTTCAAAATTTTTACACGCTTTCCCCCTCACTAAAATGGAAAACTTGACATAAGCTTTTTTTCATTTTAGAACCTAATCTTCACAATCCAATAGGTCCCCATGACGCTTTAGTAACTGCAAATTTAGCATCCCGGGCTCCCCTACTATAGGTTTAGCGACGGTGATTGAGAAATATATACTCCATCAGCGGAAATAGTGTGGCTAACAGGAGAAGGATAAGGCATGATCTAAAGACGACAGTTAGTGTTTGGACGCATTCAATATAAAGCGATAATGCTTAATAGATCCCTGTTTAATGATGCAAATTTCCGATCTCTAGTAACAGAAGTAGCGTTTCCGTGAGAGTCGGCCACTCTGTCAAAAGAGCATGTGAAGTCAAGGGTTCTATCTTCGGCAAAACTATGAATCGGATTGAAAGTGCAGGAAAGGAGGTCGTTTATAAATAAAAGCAGGGAAGTTGGTGAAAGAACATTACTTTGCGGAGCCCGGGTATTGGTGGTGCGGACACAGAGATCAATTCAGAGACAATACTTAATTATTAAAAATGTCATCAAATAGATGAATTTATTGGCAGACAACTTTTCAAACTATAAGATCTGCACGCACTTTTTGCGTTTCTTGTGACTGAGGAAGGTTTAGTGAAAATAAACCGGCTATGAAATCGGGCTTTTATGAATTCCTTAGTGCGAAAACCAACGACGGTTTACATTAGCATTAATTTTTTTTTAAACAATGTTCGCTACGCGATCTTACGCAAAATGTTTAGATAAATCCAATTAACCCTCCAAAGAAAGGATTTCCGTTCCAAAATATACAATCAATAAAAAGAATGTCAAATAGGACGAGCAGGTGTTGCAACGCCATCACATTACAATCTCAAATGCATCCTCCATTCAGACGAACATGATGTGCATGAGTAAAAAAGTGCGTCTAGTCTGCCCAGCATCTGTTTTTTACATGGATTTAGATTCAATTTTAGTGTGGGACTCAATCGCTTTGATCTCTCTCGTTCTCGAAGCCTGTATCGTTGAAATTTTTAAATGCTACGGGCTGTTAACTATAGGAAACCCGTACTGCTCTGATTCGCATAAACGTTCTATCTACATTTTTGTCATTTTTGAGTTAACACCGAACTCGAAAACTATATACTCTATTGCATCATTTGAAAAACCTATCTTTTGTGGAAGTATGTTAAAATCAATATTGAAAAATGCACTCTCCCTAGATCTCCAGTACAAATCAAAACACAAATCATTGAATATCTCGAAAGCGCTAAAATGTAGATAGATCGTTTATGCGAATCAGGGCAGCGTAGTGCCACTATTATTGATGTCTTCCCTTCAGAGAACATCTGCTAGTTCTTGATTGTCAACTGTGGTGTGGATCTAATTGCAGAAATGAAAGAAGCAAGTGTATGGGTACAACGGCGCAGGCATACATATGTGAATGTATCTGGAGAAAACGATCATCACGTTCTAGTCGTACCACTTATATATAGCCCAGTAATTTTGAACTCTTTTTGGCAAAATATACAAGAGAAGGTTTTTCGACGGAATTATGTTGATTGTGAAATGAGACACACAATGTGAAAAGTCCATTACGAAGTCATGAGCGCGATTAAAATTAATCAAGGTTAAAGGTCACAAAAATCAGTTTTCCAAAAATATCTCATGTCTTGGTTTTACGCGAATTTTTGTTCACATCAAATTCGTTCTCGGCATCTAATCCACTATCGTTTATGATAGTGATGTGAACAAACGATAAATGGGGCATTTCACGTGAAGCGGACAACGAAAAAAAGTCGAGGCTCTGGATTTCGTTCAAAATGTGCATAATGGTACTTCTAGAGAATATGAACGTGGGTACGCACCTTTTCTTGTCTATGAGGTTTAGTTGCCGAATTATGGGCTTTTGAATAATTGACAAAATTGATAAAAGTTTTTTTGGAAGCCGATTCTTAAGGCGGCTTTAGATATGCGGTGTCTGTCAACCACCGAGCACCTAGTTTGGCAAACTTTGTATGTGTGGTTGGGTTGCTCGCCTAGTGCTTGCCCTAGGCGAAGCACAAACATTCGGGTGCTCGATATTCTCGTAGTTTGTCGAACTTTTAACTCACATCAAAGTAGACGAGCACTTGTCGGATCCCCGCAGCTCGTTCATCTTTCAGTTTTGGCGAACATTCGGCAATGCCCGAATGTCTAATTCACTGTGCAATATCATTCCGCAAGCACCAAGCCAAATTACTTGACTAGGTGTTCGATATTTGGCGAATAGGAGGTGTTTGACAAACACCGCATATTTGAAGCCGCCTTGAGATTCGAAGAAAATCCGAAAAACATTGATTATAATTATTGGTGTAGAAAATTAAATGTTCTTTTTAATTTTGAAACTAGATTTGAAACACAAATTTTTTTCCCTATTGGCCCAGGTTAATTTTATTTATTTTTATATCAAAACAAAGCTTAAAGTTTACTTATTTTATGATAAAAGTTTTAGAATGGGATGGCCATTAGTTTAGAAGGTAGGTGAATTTCAATACATAAAAGTCCTATAAAGCGTGGTACCGAGAGCTTGCTTGGGACAGCTAATGAGTGTGAAAAAATAGCAATTGTAGTAAAACTATTATATATAACTCCATACCCGTCGTCACTCCTCGATGAGAATGGAATGCGTAAAAACCTATTTATAAATGGTTTGAATCGGTAATTGTTGAATTATATACCACAAATGTAATATAAATTATTGAAGGAGGGACTCTTTTACATCGTGCTATATGGAATAAAGAAAAAATGTCCATTATGTACAAGGCGGTATGGTCATAATGTCGTAATTGTGTTCGATGGTTATAACGATAATCAAAAAAATATCAAAGCTGCAGAGCAACGTCGTCGATATGCGAAAAATTCTTCATCCGCTAATATTCTCTTTGTCGGTCCCATGATTGTTCCAATAAGTCAAGAACCTTTCTTTGCGAATGCCAACAACAAGTATCGATTCATTTCTATGCTGTATCAAAAATTTGAAGCTACTAATATCAGTGTAAAACATGCTCAAAATAATGCTAATGTTCTCATCATTGAAACAGCAACCGAAGAATCCACTAAAAGAACTTGTATTGTTGTGGGTGAAGACATAGACTTGTTAGTAATATTGATTGCACGAGCTCTTATTGATGAAACCATCAATTTTTTTAAATCTGGAGGATCAAAAATAGAAACAAAAATATATTCTTCACAAAGTTTGAACCCATATCGAAAGTGACCAGCTCATATTTTATTTTTGTATGCGATGAAAGGTTGCGACCAGAGCCGTCTTTGCTCAATTTGGGGCCCTGGGCACTTTAAGACAAATGTGGCCCCTAAAACAGAGGGGTATTAACAACAGGCAATAGAAATCAACTGGAGCAGGTAGGAAGAATTCTAGATATATTTATGAGTTATATTCAAAGTCACAATAAATCAATAGGTAATAATAATCTGGAAAAGTAATTCATAAACCATTATACGCAGGTTAGTAATTAACAAGTCTATGTTGATTGAAGGGGTACTTTTCTAGATTTAAGACAAGAAAAATCATTAATTAATTCTTCAAAGCCAATCTCTTTGAGTACATCACATTCTATGGACATCAGCGACAAAACTGGTCAATCTTTCTTGAAGCATTGTACTTTTTAATTCATTTTTTATTCTTTTCAATTTTGAGAAGAAGCGTTCCCCACTGCATATGGTTATCATCATGCGTAAAAAGATTCTCAAAGCAATTTCTACATTTGGAAACGTGTCTTCAATTTTGTCTTCTTTCAAAAGATGATATATACCTGAAACACTGTTAGTTTCTTTATTTTCAATAGTCTGATCACTTTTCAAGTATTCTGTTAGATGCAGACATTCCATTTCTAGCTCTTTCTCGCTAACATCGTTATGATAGATTTTAGTGAATTCTTTGCAACTTACACTCAACTCCTCGGGACTCAAAGTTTTCAAGCGAGATAAAAAACCGAACCGATGATTTATTTCCTTGTACGAATTCAATCGCTGTTTTAGATGAATGCTCAGGGTATCGATTATGGGAATAACAGTTTCTAATTTGAATTTCTCTCTCCCTTTTAGTTGGACTGATGGCGCAGAGCCATCAAATATTGCCTGACGTGAGCTTCTACCTCTTATTTTTTGAGATAGGTCCTTGTAGTCACGCTCCGGATATTTCTCTTTAGCGCACGATTCGAAGTCATTAAATTTGTCCCTGACGTTAATAACGAAATCTTCAAGTGAAGCTAACAAATTAGTTGCAACGTCCATTGTTATAGTTTTTTTTCTGAAGATAAGTACTTGTTTTGTCTATTCTTTCCAATTTGGTGTTCCAAATTTCTGTCAGTAAAATGAATTCCAGGTTTTCCATTCTTTTGGACAAACTAAGAGCTTGGTGCCTAGTTTCTTAACGCTGCTCTGCATCCTCCG
>OX376372.1:75949265-75959265 GCA_947369275.1 Nemotelus nigrinus
AACAAATTTAAAATCAATCGGAATTCGTTGCGAAAATTTCACTGAGTTCGAACAAATTCCTAACAAAGTGCGAACGAATCTGTGATAGGGAAATTGTTAAGAGTTGATTACGAAATACATTGGAATTTGCAACGAATTCCGAACCTAATACCGTTAATGTTTCATCTAGTAAAGTAAGTATTAAAACAGTACTTTAGTCGTACAACTGTTTTTCATGCATAAATGCAAGTGCCTACAAAGTTGTTTGAAGTTGTGTTGTTTGTGGTGTTAACAGTGTCTATTTGAAAGGTTCGTAATGCTATTCAAATTTGTTATTCTCTTGTAACTTCTCCTTTTTGTATGCAGAAGCTGATGTGCGAAAATTTCCTTCAAGAAGACAGGACGAGATCGAAGATTTTTTTAAAAAAGGTTTTTTTTTATAGCAGCAAAGACAGGCTTAGCAAACGGCCGAAAAAAATTGTTATTTAAAATTTATAATATATATATATAAAACAACAAATAAAAAAAAATTTCTATTGGAATTAAAAATTATAAGTATTTTATTCAATAAATGTTATAAAATGTATCCAAAAAGTATTGGAAGCATTCTCAAAAAACTATTTGAAACCTGCACAAAAATCTTCAAAAAATTCACAAAGAATTCGTAAAGAATTCGAAATGAATTCGTAAGGAATTCGTAAAGAATTCGCAAAGAATTCTTAAAGCATTCGCAAAGAATTCATAAAAAATTCACAAGGAATTCCGAAAGAATTCGCAATGAATCCTGAAAAAAAATGAACCATTGTACGAAAGCTTTTCAGGAGCTAAAGAGGGGAAAGTTTGAGCACTTTCGGCGTTTTTGTAACGTTTTCCATATACCAGTCTTAAAGAATTCCTAACGAATAAGTTTGACAATCCGAAACTTTTTGCTGAATTCGCTTCAATTTTCTGAAAGAATTCTCAACGAAATGCCGAATTTGGCACACTGGGACGATACGCAAGAAATGAAACATGTGGATACCTATCTTAAGATTGATAAGACACTCGTTGCAAGTGGGGTCGTGTACATACATAAATGCTTAAAAACATATTTAACTGTGGGTATAGGCTTAAGCATCACTGGTTAATTCATTGGCAAATAATTTAGGGAAATCACCTACTAATAAGCAGATAGAGTTGCCAGCGTTAGGCCCCTGGTTCATGAGACTACTGTAAAAGCAGATAGATAATTATTATGTATAGTCAGGTAAATATAGTTTAATATCGGTTGGTGATCTGGAAATAAGGGGCCCCAAAGATCGCGGCGCCCTGGGCACTTGCCCAGTGTGCCCATGCGTAAAGACGGCCCTGGTTGCGACACTACTTCAGCGATTTTTAAGAAAGTTAAAATTAATGTGTTCAAATTATTTGAAAGAAAGGAGGAGTTAATAAACTTCGCTGAAATTTTTAGTAAGACAGAGTGTTCTCCAGAGGTAGCCTTCAGCAATGGAACGCGTTTTCTCCTGGCTATACATCAGACTCCAGCACAAAAAGCATCTATTAACACTCACAGATATTCCACTTTTATAAGAAGCACCAAGCACAAGCACCAAGGGCTGCAGCTTAAACTGCAGCTGCAGAACAGTTGAGCTGTATTGTTCACCAGTTTGTGGGCATTTTCATGGCCAGCGTGCTTAAATTTATCACCCTAGATGAATAACACCAACGATTACGACCTTACTGATGATTAAGATCCACCTTCTTTCCTGACTGAATGCAGGAAAATACAGGAGACAACAGGAGAACAAGAAGATGATGAAGAAGAAAACATAAATACAGAAATAGAGTCTGAAGAGGAGTAATTATTGAAATTAATAAATCCTGTTTGCAATAAGCCAAAAAGAAAATAATTAGCAAATTCATAATAATTTATCAAAAAATAAGCACTTTGCAAACAGAAACATATTTGGATTAGGTCTACTAGTGATACCACATTTAAAAAAACGCACTTTGTACTCTATCTCGAAGTTGGTGCGGAATGGAGTGCTCGTTTCATAAGAAATACAAAAGTTACCAGTTTATGAAACAAAATATCTCAAAAACAGTTATCGTAGCTACAAATTCGCCATACATTATTTTTCTGTAGAGGTGACCGTTACATGAGATATTTGCGAAAGGTAACTTTTAGTGACCTTTGACCTCGTATAAAATGTAACGCAGCGTTCGGATCTATGGCGACTTTTGACATTTCTTTCAGCACGTCCAGGTCCAGGTCTCACCAAATGTCAATTACCTTTAACCCTTTGGCGGCGGGGGCCATTTTAGTGATATTTTTAATATACCTTTTAATATAATAAACTATTATTCTATCCACAAACGATTTTTTTGCACAAACTAAGTTAGTGCAATGAATTTCGAACGTGTTTAAAATGTGAATCGAAAATTTTTTTGTTTTTTTTTTTAGCCCTATGTGTGCGCTAGGTGCCTAAAAAGAGGTCGGGAAAATTTGAAATTTTTTAAATTGCGATAACTTTTGACACAGCTATCAAATCATTATGAAACTTTCAAGACATATTGATAATGATGAGCGTGTTGACAACCCTGTAGCTAGGGCAGGCACTGGAAATCAAAACCTTCAAACCATCGACTCTCCTAATTGATTTTCGCTTTTTGGAAAAAAGCAACGCATATATAAATCTTATGCTTTCTCTACATAGTCCAAGTAAAACATTTGAAATTTTATAACGAATAAGAACGGTAACCCTTCTCCAATTCAACTATATTTTTAGCATCAAAAACTTCTGCTCACTAAAAATCACGACTCAATAATCAGGGACAATTGAAATTTCTAGAAATTTTTTCGGCATTTTTTCGGTAAGCGATTTTTTCATAAAATTTTCAAACCGTAGTAATCTTGTAGTGAAAATAAACAACAAATATTACGATTTAGAAAATTTGCCCTAAATTTCTTCGTATGAGTAATACTTCCAATACAATCATCGGATCAATACGAAATTTGCAGAGTTGGTTGACTTCAACATCAGGTAAATGTGACATATTTTTGGCTTCGTTGCTAGAAAAGGGCTGCCAGCCCGAGGCGTTTTTGTTATTTCCGTACCAATAATTGCTTACATAAGCATTTGAAAATAAGTAGAGAAAATAAGTAAACAATGATAGCGTTTACAGCAGACGTTTAGTCCGCGGACTATACACCAAATTCCATCAAAACTATTTAGTCCACCTGCTGTAAACACTCAGTACCCGACCCAAGCAATAGGTCAGTCCATGATTTCAAGCCACCTGACCTAAAATAGGCCGTTGACTATAGCGCTGTAAGCACACCCGACCTAAGCCTTGATTTTCGCGCGACTATTTATAATATATGTACGTTGAGTTTAAGCTCGCAACCCTCTCGTTTGACTCAAAATCATTTAAGCCATCATGCTCGCAATGGCAACCCATCACCAAATTATTTTCAGCACTATTTTCAGCACTCGAAACTTCTGTTCACGAGGTCTGACGACCGGATAATCCGATCATAATGAAATTTACAGGACAAGTTGGTATTAGCTAGGACCAGGTCTGATAGAAGTGATTTTGAAATGTGGGCAACCCTGTGGCAGTGATGCCATCTTTAAAAATCACTGAGAAAAAAAAACTGCTTTTTGGCCTATAACTTCCGATTCAGATATCAAATTCTCTATCACATCACCTTACTCTAGACAAGATTTTGTGAGAATTTGGTTGAAAAATTAGAATAGAGATGCCAGCTATGGTGTTTTTGTCTCCTAAATTTTGTAAATTTGCTCAGCAAAATAAAGGTCATACAGTAAACGGACCTTATTATAGACCAAATGACGTAGGAATTTCGTAAAAAAATCATGAAAGGGCTGCTAGCTATGACCATTTTTGTAATTTTTTCGGAATTTTTTTACTAAGCGATTATGTCATTAGATTGCAATGAAAATTAACAACAAAAATTAACGTTTTGAAAATGTGAAAATTTTGAGGGTGGGAGCCCTAAAATTCTTTTCACCCGTATAACTTCCAGCGCATTGATTCAATCGAAATGATATTCACAGGGTGGATTTAACTTAACGTGAAGCAGATTTGGTATATATTCTACTTTGCTGCAAACACAGGGTAACCAGCACAGACATTTTCGTAAATATTGCACCAACAGATGCTTCAAATTACATACTCATATGTAAAGCATTTACAATAAAAATAAAACACCAATTTTTAAATGATCCGAGTTTTGAAATTTTTTCGAATGGCAGCCTCAAACAACGTTTAACCTCTGAAACTTTCGATGAAATCCTGCAATGAGAACGAAATTCAAAGGATAAGTTGATTTTAGTATGAGCTTGTTATGGTAAACTTATTGCTGCTTCGTTGGAAAAGTGTTTCCAGCACTGAACATTTTCATCATCTATTGTATAGTTGGATTTTGTTGCTTTGGATAAGGAATAGTTTATTTGGTACTTCTAAAAAGTGTATAACGTCTTTCCACATTTTTTTGTTACTCAAAGACAATTTCTTCGAAAATCAGTTTTCTAGCGGTTCTGATGCGCTAGACTTTTTTAATTTTTAGCACGTCCTGAATAATACAGTTTGGTTCTAATAAAAAGCATTATTGGTTGAACTTGCATTCAAAATATACCCATTTTTCTACTATTCTTAGAAAACCTGTCCTTCTGTCAGTATCTATACGCTAAAAAATTTTTCTAGCTTTGCGCTTATTGCACATAATATCAAAATAAAATGAAATCTGCATTTCATGCGAGCAAATAAGTTTTAAATAAATTAGAGATAGATAACAATATACAATTGTGAACTTTATATAGAAAGTTCACCATTTCCATCTACAAAAGATAATTGACAACCGATTCAGAAGAGCGTGTAGTTTCATTATTTCATATCAAGGTTCAGGATTCTGTTATTATTTATGACTATTGCTAGCGTCTAATAAAATTTGTTGTTCTTACTTGCCTAAATAATTAAACAATACGTATCAATATATTCAAACATATATAGGTAAACGGGTTCAGGTCATATCATAGTGACGGTTTCGGCCAGTGACAAGCTAAATTTAAATGTACATACTTATATGTTTCGATTGATGACTCTGAGTAGCAGCTTATGAATATATTCATGCATTTAATTCCTGAATATGGTAACTTAAGTTGTTTTCTAATTTTATGTCATGAATATATTTCGAATTCAGCATTAGAAATACGTCTGTCATGTTTGCCTATTATACTCGATTTCAATGGAAAATAAATAATTTTCTAAATATAACTATTGTGCATATTTCATGAATTTCGAGATGCTTTGTATTAAGTCAACAGGGGATCTACCTGTAAGCGGATATCTGATTCTTAAGTGTATGCAAATTTATTTTTGTTTTTCGTTTGACTTAATTCCATTTTAGTTAAATTAGATTGTGAAATTAAACATGCATAGGGCATGTAAATATGAAAATTAGTTTCAGTTTATAATAATGAGTGAAAAATAAGCTTCCAATTAGCCATAAATAGATACTGAAAAGATACATCAGTTCAGGTTGTTTTAGTGCATTGTATTTCTCGGCAATGGATTCATCTCTTGTTTAGTATGTACATATTTCGTAGTCATGCACAATGCGTAATTTAAGCAAGAAAAATCGAAATATATTGCGATGAAACAGCACCAAACTTCTGAAAATGCACATAAAACTCTGCATGCATGTCTACATAAATGTTGGAAATAACCATAATGACACTCATTACCAATGTACATACATATGTACATGCATTGCATTGCGATTTGCGGCCGAGTGATGCACACACTTGTATGTTGCAAATGCCATCGAGATTTTTTTCAATCGCTGTGCAAATGCAATGCACTACTGAATGCACTCAGCAGCCTTGCTTGCATTCGCTTGCATGTTACAGGTCAGCAAACTTTGCTAAGCAAACTCGCACATTGCATTGCAAATATTGTTTGTTGTTTGTTGACGTTTAACTATGGGCACGGAGGGGAGTTTAAGTACTTACCTGTGCAAGGTACGGTTTGCCGCGAAGGTGAGTTGCGAGCTGCCAGTCTTTAAGAGGATTCCGTCTGCTAATCTGAAACGGACGTGACGGTTTAAGTAAGCAGCAAGCTTAAGGTGCCGTATGGTAAGGAGATTAAGCGGATCGATTTGCAAAGCTGTGTGTGCGAAATATTCTCCTGACTTATTTGCTTAAACAAACAAACGCTAAGACATTTTCTTGAACAACAGTCAATTTTTAACTTGACCGAACGCCACTAATATTTAAGCTGCATACTACGTGAATAAAGCGTTAATACAATAGCAATTTTTCTTGTGATTAACTTGAATTCTTGAAACTGAAACAAAATGTCATATAAATTTTTAAGTATTCTTACTCGGCAGCTCTTGTTCGGCCATCGGCACGATTGGATCACATTGCACCGGCAACATCGCGAGCTGGTGCATTTTGTGACGATAGGAGACTGGGGATGCACTTTATCGATTTTTCAGTTCAAACTAACAGTTCCTCGACCTAAACTCTTCCGGGCAAGCTATTCAGCAAAAATCAATGAGTAAAATCTTTAAATGAAAGATGTTCTGCAGCGACCATATGTTTTGACTGCAACAATCGTTGTTTATGTAAAAGAGCAATACCAAAACGCCTCCGGTTATCTAAATAGCTTTCCAGATTTTGAGAAAAAAGTAAGTGGAATCGTAACAAATTTTCACGATTTCACGTAACAAATTTTCTGTGTATGAGACACTATGTATTTCCTGGTAGAAATGATTCCCTTTAATAGAATAGTTTAAGTATTTAGCGCATTTCCCCCATGAAATATGACTTTGATATTCCTTAAATATTTGAATAACCACAAGAGGAATGGGTTCTGTTTAAGAGCTTAATCAGATAAAAAAATCTGTGCAAATTTATTTCTTCTGCAGCTATAATGGAATGTAAGAAGGGGATTTTTGATTTACATACATACATACACACACAATAAAATTTGCATACTTTCAACAATTTTATTTACAGAAAGACCCTCGGATACATTTTCCCATTGATGACTTCTTCTAAGTTGCTATTAAAGTTCTTTCTCACAAAGAAAAAAAGCGTACGATGTCTTCCTGATTGCTTGATATATGTATATTCTGCCCTACTAAGCATTAATGTTCTATACATTTGAATACTTACGAATTATTCAGTGATTTGTGTTTTTCTAAATGCTGCGGACATTTTCAAACGGGACGAAAGTTTGAACATGGATACAAATACGTTTATTTGGGATACATCTGAAGTAAAAGCTTTCACGTTGAAAATAGTTATGGAAGATAGGTTTCAAGTCGATAGGGACTTTTTTCTAGTAACATGAAACGAAAAACTGGCCCCATTACTAAGCATAATCTATGGTAGATAGAACGTTTATGCTTAGTAGTGCAACGTTTGTGGTAGATCGGGGGATTTTTCATTATTGATCTTAGCATACTTCCACAACAGATAGGTTTTTCACATTTTGTAGAATGATGTAATGGAGTATGTCGTTTTTGAATCCGAAGTTAGCTCAAAAATGCAAAAAAATGTAAGTATAACGTTTACGATTAGTAGAGCAGTATTTTAGTATGCTTCAAGTGATTATTTTCAGGGCCTGACTGCCTGGCTCTTGAAATAACGTTTCCATACATAAGCAAACGAAGGAACGAGTAGTCACCCCAGTGTTGAGATGTTCATTCATTTTATTTATGGTTTCATGGTGTCCTGGCTCATGTTGACGTGGGAAAGAAAATAACCGGTAAACAGTGGGAATTATTTAAGTGTGCAGCCCTTTGAGGAGGAAATGTTTCGAAAGAATTCGTTTGAATATATACTGGCAAAATGTAACGGCTTTAAAGATCGAGGCTATTGAAAATAAAATGGGTTTTAATTGCCTTTGCATGCTTTGCCGAAATTCGTTTTTTACTAATGTTCAAAGAACATTAATGTTTATTACTTGTATATGCATATTGTGAAAGAAAATGAAAAAAATTTTAAGTATGTAAATAGAAATCTAAGAAATATATATAAAAAAAAGAAATGCCACAAAAATCTACATGCAGCAGATAAAATTATGGGAAAAAATGAGAAAATGTACCATTTGTTAATAGATAACTGTAAATTTAATATCGAGTTGGGCCAACATTTGCCACTATAACAGCTTCCAATCTCCTTCACTCCAAGCCTTCAAGCCTTGTTACTGACGTTATATTTTCGAACTCTTTTTTCAAGTTCATCCCAAATATGTTCAATTGGATTGAGATCAGGTGATTTTGGTGGCAAATACGACTGTTTCGGGACGTTGTAAAGGATCCACTCCCAAAAGACCAAACCAGTGTGCTTCTAGAAATATTCAGGTCGGTCCGAGCCTTGAGCACTCAACAGATGGTCTCAGGTTAGCTCGCAGGATGTTCAGATATTGGTGACGACCCATTATGCTTGCAATGACATGAATATTTCCAAAACCAGCTACTGCCATCCCACTCCAAACCATTACGATACCTCCTCCATGTTTGACAGTTTTGATAACAATTTCTTTCTGCATCTCCACATTTACATTTCGCCAAATTTTTCCACGGCCATCACATCCAAATATGCTGAAGCGACTTTCGTCCGTAAAAAACACTCGTATCCAAAAGTTGTGGTCCTTATCTTGGTGTTTCTCGCGAACTCCAATCGTTTTATTCGGTTTGCCTCAGAAATAAATGGTTTCTTACTTGGCACGCGTCCGTGAAATCCTGCTGATCTCCAAGACCTACGAATAGTTTCTGGATGAACTGTTTTTCCCCAATTCATTTTCAATACATTCGCTTATATTTGGTGCACTTATATTTGGATTTTCCTTAACTTTTCATAGTACTGTTATTAGGACGACCAGATCGAGCTTTACTTTTCAAACTACCAGTTAAATTAAAGATTTTTATTATTATTTGTACAGTAGCCCCGCATTTTTTCACTATTTTTGGTATTTCGCCCAGCGATTTAACCTCTTGCTTTAATTTTATCACAAAATTTCGTATATCAAACGCACAATGCAAACAGAAACAATAGCAATGACTAACCATTAAGGGGTTATTCTACTGTTAAACGGGTAAAAAGCAGTATCATTTTAAAAGTGTTGCATACAAAAATCTATTAAAGATATCAATTTGAAATTTTGCATGCATCTTTATTACCAAAAAAAGTATAAAATCGCATAGCTGAGTTTTTCAAAAAAACAAAATGGCGGCTTCTGTATGCAATTGATGGAGCGCGCGCTGACGGCCAGAGTCGATTGCGCGGCACATTGCGCAGGTCGTCCAGGTGATCTGCAATCAATTTAACGATGAAATTCTATTAGTTTAGCTAAAAACACACAAAGTGAACCTAAATTGAGACATTTTTTGAACACTTTGTCCTTTTTTAAAGTGGTTTAATATCAATTCGCGCTGTTCAATTGTTGTGCGATGACCCATTTTGCAATTTAGGCTGATTTTGGCACTTCAGTTTACAAGATCTTGCTAAAAATTACCTAAGCCAATGTCTAAACCCAATCAAAAATTCAAGAAACAAAAACATCACAGATTAACGGCGCGACAAATAGAAGTTTATTCGCATTCGTCTGTATCAAATAAGCTGTGTGTTGCAATTTTTCTGCGCCAATGCTATTTCTCTTTTACGGGACGCCGAGGAATATTGCTGGAACATTTTTTGTTTGCATTGCATTCATGCAAACATGCATCTAGTCAAATACGTTTAAATTTTTGGACAGGGTTCTTTATTTCAAAGTTACAGTGATTTGCATTTTTAAATAGTCACTGTATCAAATAAGCTGTGAGCCACTGTATATATAAATATATATATGTATATATATATATATATATATATATATATATATATATATATATATATATATATATATATATATATATATATATATATATATATATATATATATATATATATATGTATATATACATATATATATAAATATATATATATGTATATATATATATATA